>OY755179.1:11415335-11660522 GCA_963576735.1 Bedellia somnulentella
ATGCGCGCGTAGTTGCACTGATAGCATGGAGTCCGCCGTGGACTCAGCGTCGACCGCGAGCGAGATGAGCGGCTCCTCGGGAGGCTCGCCACGAGTGAAGCCGGGCTCGCCGGCGCGCGCGCTTAGCCCGCCGCAGATGCTGGCGCCGCGCATGCAGCTGCCGCCGCCCGGCCTGGGGCTGCTGGGCTCGCTGCAGATGATGCACCACTCACCGCTGGAGCTGATGGCGGCGGCGCACCACCACGGCCCGCCGCGCTACGGCAGCCCGCCGCCCATCTCCACGTCCGACCCGTCCGCCAATGAGTGCAAGCTAGTAGACTATAGAGGACAGAAAGTGGCCGCGTTCATAATCCAGGGCGACACGATGCTGTGTCTGCCGCAGGCGTTCGAGCTGTTCCTGAAGCACCTGGTGGGCGGGCTGCACACGGTGTACACGAAGCTGAAGCGGCTGGACATCGTGCCGCTGGTGTGTAACGTGGAGCAGGTGCGCATCCTGCGCGGGCTGGGCGCCATCCAGCCGGGCGTCAACCGCTGCAAGCTGCTGTCCTGCAAGGACTTCGACGTGCTGTACCGGGACTGCACCACCGCCAGGTACGAGCCCCACCACCGCAACATCACACCACCACACCACCTACCACTGGCTTCTCTGCTTCTCTTATTTTTATCTTTCTTTAAGCATTGATTCCCGTGGTCCACTGATACAATTGGATAATGGATGTATCATCTGTGCTTATTACTTTTACGTTTCTGTCTCATATGAATTTTAATATTGTGTTATTTTTATTTGCTTTTTTTGGATATAGCAACCCACGTGTGCCAATATTGCCGTTTTAGTTTTACAATAAAATAATTTGACTGTGCACTTGCATTAAATAGATTCTGAGTGTTTTAAAATTTTAACTTCGTATACTGTGGTCCCTAGAATATATTAATTTTTCATGGATTAATACGCAGCAAATATTTTCACCCGCTTAAATATTAAATCAGAATTGGACGACGGAAGGGTTAAATCTCCGTTAATTAAACGCAGCGGCCTACATTTTTAAATAGTAATTTTTACAAACGGTAAAGTTTGATTAAAAAATCGCATTTTATAAGGTTAGCGCTTGTTTCATTTGTCCGGGTAGGCCTATATAGAGCGGTTTTACGATGAGTTTGAAATGCGACTTTAAAAATGTAATGTTTGGGTGAAGCGGACTAGAGGGAAATGTAAAAATTCATTTTTACACTTTAGGCTCTTTGTTGTTAACAGTTTGCGTTTATTTTTATTATCCTGATATGGCTTATACTACGGGTACATTACATCGCGTAGTATTTTCTTTGAATTATTTATGTAGTCATTGTAACTTGAATTTAAAAATGAATAAGAAAATTAAAAATATGTTTTCCGGAAAAATATTTGATGTAAGTTAATTTGGAAAAGCTTTAGTTATCGAATGAATATGTTTTCATCCATGAGCCATGATTCTAACTTATTAAAAAAATATTCTTACGCAAGTACAAACATTTTTGCCTGTAATTACTATTTTATTCATGCATAAATATGGCATTCTTGGTTTTGTTTATGTAGCACACCCATTTTACCTCTAAAAACCATACAAAAAAGATAGCAAACAACAACGGAACCAACCCGGGGCGCGGTGGCCGAATAAATCTTAGTTGATGACTATTGACATGTTTCCACATCTACGAATCTACTTTAAAAGAAAAAAAAACTTCTTATTGTTATTCCGTGTTTCGAGCCATGGTTACATTTGCTTTTTTATCATTTCAGATTTATTACTGTATATAGGATATATTACTGTACTATTAATTTGGTTACTTTACACTTTTATTTAAACATTATTAAAACTACACGGTAAACTTTTCCAATGAAATAATTTTAAATACCGGTGGTTTTAATTGTGTATACTTAAATTCATTAAATAATTTCAGAATATATTTCTGTCGCAAAACGCTTTTTTTCCCGAACTTGCTTATCGTTAAATGGTTATTTATATTTCTCTTGATAAATAACTTTCCTACTAAAAGATCTAAAAGCATAATTATAACGATGATTTACATATTTTAAATAAAACTAACTAAAATATAATTTTAATAGCTAGCGTAATATGTGCTGTATGTGCCCATCGCATCGCCCACATTGACGGTCTCGCCTGCACTCGGAAACGCGATATTTTTCAAAGGCGGAAAGCCCACATTACGAAATTACAATACAAAGTGTAAATAATAGGATGACGCTTCTTTTCACGCTTCAATAATTGCTTGACAGCAGATAAACGACCGAGGATCGAGTTACGTTCCGAGATACGGCTCACAATTACACCCGTGGAAAGAGTTGAAACTATTATATTTTCTGTGATTCCATTCGAAACGTAACGTGAAATGGAATGTATCGGGTTCCATCCATTGTTTCGGCTACAAAGAGTCGGCATTCAATTACAGCGGTGATTAACATGACTTTTATGGAGTTTTCAGCTTTTATGGCACATTTTGACGGTCCGCCTTCAAACGTAGTGATATATCGTAAATAAACAAAGCCCAGAATAGCTCTCAATTACCTTTGTACAGCTAGCCGGTAGAGTTTAGTAAGTAGCATTTTTCATATCCTTTCCTTGTTATGATTCTCTTTGTTCTGTCAATAACACATTAAAAACATTCTAGTATTATTAATTGGATCTCTTTCTTAAATACTCAAATAAAAATAAGCAACTAAATTAATTCATAGAGCCTGTTAAACTATTTATAGAGGCATCAATAAATGAGGTTTTAATAAACTTGATTGTCAGTTTTAAAAATATATGCTTTGATTAAATTTATACATCTATACATATAATAAATCTGTAGAAAAGTCATCTAATCATAAAAGCTTGAATTTGTAAGCAAAGTAAAAAGCGGCACAATAAAAATATGGTATATAGGATCCGAAAGTGACCTATATACTTACATACTGTTTTTAATCAATTTAGAACTTCACTGAATTAAATCTTTCAATTAAATAAAACCAATATGAGAAGTTATAAATACTATTTTATACATCAAATCAGATAAAACCGCAATAAATCTAAAATATGTGTACGTACCTATTGGTCTAATAAATTAACAATTGGGTGGTATCCGTCACATTTATTCACATTTTTCTGATAACTCTTTTAGGCTCTAGCTATAAGCTATAGGTAAAACGCATTTAATAGCAAATTAGAGTCCATTGTATAACTATCAGTGCATATTTTTTTACATATACCTTTACATTCATATACTCAAACCATTAGTTCTCATCGAGATAGGCAAAGAGTATCAAGCGCCACTTTGTAATCTGTAACCTGTCAAGATTATTTTACATTCATAAATATTTTCAAACTCAACTTACCTTTTTACTCTTTTGAAATAACTATTTCATTGTAAAGTAAGATTTAATATAGGAGTAAGACGCATATTTGGTAAAATAATTCACATATAAATGGCGCTGGGTGACTGGCGCAGTTCCAAGTGAGCGTTCTTATTGAAATATTAAACCAAGGTGTCCGCAATGCGGCTAAGATGCTGGGCTACACTTGTTTATTAGCTGTTTAGGACTATTCCAAATATTTATTGAAAAATGAGAAAATTAAAGATAAATACTTGTGGTTCGAAAGCTTGTAACTGAAGTGAGTAAAAATTATAGATGTTTTTACAATAATGACATCCTTTTGTAGAATAATAAGTGAGAGTTAATTTTTATTTAACCATATTTAAGTTAAAACCATTGTTAGAAATAGTTGTTTTTTGCAGACCAAATTAACAGCAACAAATAATTGAATCTCATAACACAAATGCAACATTGATTTCAATGTTGGCAAGCAAAAGTTAACATAACTTTACTAGGGTTAAGATTTCTAAAAACTCTGATGTATCCATTATTTGTTATCTCCTAGTCATTACTTCAAAATTCCATGGATTCCTTAAATTAAATAAACATTATTCTGTTAAATCTAGCTAATTTCGAATACGTAAATAGCGATAATGCCAACCGGAAAACAAGTGTACAAATGGCACAATGAAAATGCGACGATGGCAATTTACAAGGTTTGATCAACAAGTAGCAAGGGTGCAATCTTAAGCGGCATGGAAAGAATGGGCTCACAGTTCGCAGCCCGGAGCCGCCACGGGACCCTCCATTCCATTACGAGTACGACTGTCAGTGTCACGCGGACATTCGAAACACACTCGTACGTACACTCGGAAAAACTCGCACACAAATGTCACACGAGGGAATCCCTTCGACTGCTTCGACTAGACGGACTTATCCTTCTATTTCCGTTTGGCGTACCATTGAAATTACATCTCTCTCGCTCACCGCACGCACGCCACTTGCTGTCTCTTTCCCATTTGGTTCATTCATTAATGTGGAATTCAATGGATTCGTGAATTTCCCTGCGAGTCAAGCATTTGGGGATCCGTTTGTGTGACGATTGCACGCGTCTCTCTACATTTCACGCTCACTTTGTATGTGAGCAGCGATGTAATCTATGCATTTTTAGATCTATTGATTGCTGAGAACAAAGAGTTGCTGATTAAAAATGCAGATCTAATGAAATTACACAATAGTTTAATTAAAATTCGCATCCGTGTTAGTTATTGAACGGTAGTCGGTTGATGGAAAGCATTGCATGGCGTGTAGCGCCCCGGTAGCCGTTGTAACGTCTTATAATTGCAGCTTACCATGTGTTGAGCTCTAATCATATTTAATTATTGCAAGAAGAAGAAGAAGTCATTGCTGTTTATCATGAGATCAACTGTTACGCCAGAACTACAACGCTACATAAGAAATATAAATCAATCGAAGTTGCTCGCTTGCTACGTCGACAGTAGCACTCGCTAATTACCAATTATTTATTGTTTTTCTATAGACCATTGATTTCACTTGATACGATCAAGTTAAAATGAACATATGTTATAGCTAGAGAAATCATTAACTATTTTCAAGGAGCCTTTTCAAACGTATATAATTTGATGTCACATTACTTCCAAGGGTATACAGACACAAACACTCTTGATGTTTATACCTAATATAGTAATTATAGAAAAATAAACTGAACGCACAGCTAAATAGGTTATATATAATAGGCCATAGGTTTTCATAATATATATGAAAACCTATGGTGAAGTTTTATATTAATTTATCGTTTGTAAAAGCTCTAAATTATAAGGTTTAAACAATTGTTTGAACAAAACAAAAACCATAATGTTCTACTATTATCTTAACTAGTTATCATTATGAATCTCTAAATTGTTAAATGTAATGAACCTATATTAGATACAATTTTTCGCTTTTTTAAATAGAACTAAAAGAAGTCTAGTTTATTATCCAGGTTTCTATGCGATGGTTCTAATTTTTAACATCGACAAAAATACAATGCTTTTTGTCTTATAACATAATATTAAATTTCTAACTTGACTAAAAAAATGCTACAACTTAACATTAAATTGGTATTAATAAAGTCGCGATTCCGCTATACGAAAACGTCTTCAACAATTATTACTTCAATTTAAAAGTATAAAACAAATGTAATTTATTTATGTACAATTTAACTCTCTTTCGTCTACTCGCAATGAATCTTTTATCCTTACGATATCTTCACGGTTTCATTTATAAACAAGGGTAGTAAGATTGTGTCAACATGAAAACCTTAAGTAATCGATTGAACGAATATCCTTACCCAGTCTCATGATCAAAATATAATGTTGAAAGCAACAAACTCTTTTAAATTTGTTAAAAGTTTTTCCCATTAAACTTATAACAGTTATTGAAATTATGTAAAGAAATGTATGGCGCTAATAAGCGGAATTGGTCCTAGATGAATGCTCAGATTAACTCTGAGTAGCAATTTTTCATTAAATACCGTTTACAGATTCAGATCATGGGAAACACACTCATTACAGGAACAAAAGCAGAACAATTTGTAATTATTAGACGTATTCTAGTGTTTTTGTTTAACCGACAATTACTTCGTATTATGATAGCTTTTCAACAGAATTCATGATCGCGCATTGTGGTGTTGGCTTGAAATAGCACTACCAGATGTTTTCTGATGAGAGTCAAATGAAGCGAGTAAGCCTGATCACTAATGAGCATTTATTTAATATGATTTTTTCACATTTCTTATGCTTAACTTAACTATATAATCGTTAATTCGAAAGCTTTGGCAACTCTTTTAAAAATAACAAGCTATGAGTATTTATAAGTATGTATATTTCAATAAAATTTGCTTCTTCTACCAACTCCTCGTTAAGACTTGATATACGATACGAAATAAAATAAAACAAAACATTTGCAACAATTTAAAAGGGCTCAATAAAAGACTTAGTAGATGCAGTAAATTATTGAATAGCCTCGAATGTTCTTTGATTATATGAGCGTTTATTTATTCGTCTTTGATACCTTGGTCAAGGATTTCAATGAGATGTTATAAATAGAATATCTTTTATACTAAGTGTAGTTGCCGTAAGTTTTTGAAAAAAAAAACTGGTTAAACCATTATATCTATGGATATTGTCAGATTTTTTTAACAAAAATATGAAAATGTTTTAACATATATTTATGATTCAGTTTAACTTGTAGATGAAAGCCTAGAAGAGATTTAGGACATATTCTGGGCTTTACAAAAACGGCTCATCTAACAGCCTGTTTTATTGGTTTACATACATACATACATACATATACTCACGGCTGTAATTCCCTAGAAGGGGTAGCCAGAGCTAAGAAATCAGAAATTCCTCAGCCACTTTTGGAAGTTGCGTGGGGAAAAGATGGTAAAATAAAGGTTGTTGGTGATGGGTCTCCAACCGCATCGCCCAAAAATCCCTTAAAAGCCCCAATACCGTTAGTCGTCTCTTACGTACACCCACCGGAAGAAATGGGGTAGTGCTATTCTATGCCGACACTACACAGCAATTTATTATTTATTATTTATTGGTTTACTCTTCATTTAAAAAATCTGGTGCTCCTAAAACACAAACTATAACTCAAAAACATGAAAACGCGATTTGTAGTTGTGAATACAATGTATGGGCAAAACAACATTTAGGATTGCCGCATTTTATTGGCCTTGCTGATTATTTTTATTGCATTTGATACAGTTTAATTAAGCATCTTAAAAAAGCAATTATTACGATTGTTTGGAGATAATAAATCTGTCTGATTTTGATGCAACATTGTTCGCCAATGCAAAAAAAACTGTTTAAATGTTGTTTTGTTTTCTTCATATGTTTTTATTTTTTACTTATAAGTTTTACTAATGATACTCCAGTATTTTTTTTTTAAAGTGAAGTTTATTGTAATATGAGATAACCTTAACTTGAGTTAATACCTACCCTATTAGGTAACTTACATGTCTTCTAATCTAAAAACTATTTTTAACGTCTTTTAAAACATAATACCAAACTTTTAAAGTCAATTAAAACAATATAACAGGATGACTTTAACAAGTATTGCAAATTTAATGGAACTTGTTAGTATATTTTACTAGCAATAAATTACAATGTATAGCTCATACTTAACCCGTAACGATAAATATTGCATTTTGCGCTCTCTGATTGTTTTACTACCAAAATAATGTTTAATTTACACTCGATAAGAAACATATTCCGTTCCATTGCAGCCACATCTCATATAATTATCAATACAGCAACTATGTTTCCATATTAATGGCTCTGATGGCCATATATCTAATCTTTTTACTGCTGAAGTAGTAATTGCGTTCGCATTTTTTATTACCACAATATATTACCGCTGACGAGTGGATGATAAAGTTATTTCTTGCACGGGCCCGACGGCGGCGGTGGCAGAAAATTATCGATCTGTTTTCTGCGTGGAAAATCGATAGCGGTCCAGATGCACAAAAATAGGACATCGATTTAACCCACATTCGGGCGCAGCGAGGGTAACGCTCCGATAAGGGATAGTGCCCCCTCCCCAGCGCCCGCTCCCCCCTTTATAATATTTACCGCCCCCAGCCGTACTTACGCCCCTCAGTATTTTCGGTTTAGAGAAAAACAAGGGCACTCGAAGCCGTTTCGAAGGTGCAACGTAGATTTTAATCCTTTCTGATGTTTATGATTGATGGCGGATTTTGTGATCGCGCGCGTAGAGGTTGATGGATTCTTCTGTTCACAGCTCATGCGCGAAACGTGTGAGCCATTACGAATTGCCGATTAAAACAACTCGTACCGACTTCGGCTGATAGCGTAAATACACTAGCAAACAGAAATTTGTCATATTTCTGTGTACATTTGCAAAATAATCTTATTATAAACGCTGCAATTTAGATACTCTTGTCGGTATTCATAGTAGCAGTACAGACACCCCATTGTGTAGTGAAATAGGTGGTAGGTCTCAGCGTGTTTTCGCATACAAGTGATACGTGACAGTGCACAATGCAGTTTTAAAACTGTCTTCGTTTCCACAGTTGATTGTGCTCTCCGTAATTGAGTCGTCGTATCGTAGCCCACACATATTCATATTCTCACATGGTTACACATCTTTACTGAATATTATTACTGTGCCTTTATAGATAAAAAAACTAATGATCATGATATTTTCTTTCTAATATGAAACCAAATGAGTTTTTTTTAAGTTTTAGTAACTAACATCTGAGTTCAGGAGTCTTCACCTCCACAAAAATAATATTAGTAGTTTAAATCAGCGCTAATCCTTAAATTATTGTAATGGCATGAAATGTATTAAACGCACTAACAATTCAATATCCACTAAGTGCAATATTGTTTAAGGCAAAGTTTATTATTATTACCAAGAACTCCCACTCAGATTGCTGTGATCAAATTAAGAGGTAAGCAAGGTTGCACAGCCATTATTTGACTAAACCACTTAACTTTGAACAATTCAATAAAATAGGTACCGTTTGATTTAACGAAACTCAATATTATATTAACTTGCAACACTAAAGCAAAGTAAAAGTACCTTGCCAGTTTAGACAAATGTTGACAGCGCATTTAAAAAAGTAAATATTAATATTGAAATCGCCTTTGGCGCCATCTCCTGTCAATCAATGCTCAACAAAAATAAAATTTCAATATGTTAAAATAGATAAAAAAATAGGACGCTTTCGAAGCCGTGTTGTCTGAGTAATGCTTAATGTGATGATGGTTGAGTTGTCAGTCAATTATTGACTCGTGGGCATCTCGTAACTGACACTGCGGTGCTCTATCTAACCTCTGCTAAAAGCCATTTTGGAAATTATCATCGTCCTAGTGACATTAGGGTCGATCTTCGTGACTTACATACGAGTGCTATGGAATAAACTATTTATTGTTTTTTCTACAACAAATATACAGTTAAAATGATGAGTTATAACAATAATTCAAGTATTTTGTCACAAGCCTATTGGATCAATTTTAAACTTTTTCAGTAACTTAGTAAACAGTACTTGCAAGAAAATTTTAGGGCCATGACCCCATAATTTTACATTTAACCCATAACTAACCAATTTTCACAAAAAATAGTAATTTATTCCAAAACGAGGGTTTGGTTATCCGTATAACGAAAAGGAAATTAAGTTTAGAGAATTGAAACTAGTCATTGTTCTTATAATTGCGGTCAATTTGAATCGTTCTAGTCGAAATATGCTGATCACGGCGAGCCACAAATCATCGCCGCCATTCTCTGCGCCCTGCCCGACACCTTGGCTGCCACCAAGTATACTGAAACCATTTTCGATAAAAACATATACAATTAAGAAACAAATTATCTTTATCAGCTATAAGCTCTAATTTTATCGTTAAAACATTTAAGTAAAATAGTTAACCGAGCAACTTATGAATTCTCTATAATTCCCTACATGAGTAGCAGACACACCTTGCTACTCACATGTTTCAACCTTAATTTCATTTGAAATATCATTATAGAAATCAAAGAAAGGGTTGGGTGCACGGGGCCGCCGCCGCCGCTGCCGCCGCACAGTGGGTCTGCCGCGCTGACTCGCACAAAACGCTCTATCTGCATATTTCCTCTGATTGATGTGCCCTGTAATTATTTAGACGCGTTAATAACACCATTGGGGACCAGCGCACTTTGTTTTTGACGACTTAAGACAAATGAAATGAGAAATTCTATCGGACTTCTCTTAATAGAGCTTATTGCTCTCAGATGCTTTGTTGATTGAAAGAATTTTAAATTAATGCTCGCAGAGCCAATTTGCGGTTTCTCATTTTTTAATACAATTAATAATTGTTAGTTATTTGTATATTAAAAACATCACTCATGTCTTCAAGAAAGGATATCATAAACGGACATTAAAACCACACCCAGAAGAAAATATGATTATTTGATATCACAAGCCACACCCACTTCGTAAGCTTTTTGATAATAGTATTAGTGTAGTATAGAATTATTTACATAAATAGCCACTACGCATAGATGCTTTCTTTATGTTTTGTGTGCGTGTAACCCCCGAACAAGCAAATCAGAATATTAAGTAAAGTAGTTACGGCGGAAAAAAGGCTATTATGCTAATGAAATAGTTTGAAGAAAATGGGAACTGGCTTAATTTTTGTCCAAAATGGAATAATAGATCGTTTATTTTGATTGTTTTGTAATATTTTGAACTAAATAAACTACTCGTAGCGTGATTTTGAAAACAATATTAGTTTGGTTTATTTTCTTAGTTGCACAATTCAGCATTGTTTGGTTCGAATATAAATCATAGTACGAGTACACGAAATTGGCATCTATTCAAGGATCAGATATGAATACGTTATGATATATATTATTACATTTAATAACAAACGGTTTTAGAGAAATATGCTACGTCACAACGGAACGGGAACCGAATAATAGAGTTCGCTCCGAACGTTTAGCGAACCCTCCAAAAATTGAAATAAAAAAGTACCATTCGAGATGTAACAGCGATATGATTTTGTACTTTTATTTTTTTCTATTTGCAGCCGTGTTTTTTAAACATTGTGCGGGAGGTAGAGTTGTGAATCGATTCGATACGATATAATATTTTTGTCTCACAAACGTTGACAGCACCGATGAAAAACTCTAACTAGCTAGCATTCTAGTTTCTTAACAATTCACACAAACGTTATACTTACTACAGAAGTAAGGAAGTAAAAAGTCGGTTCACTATATCGAAAAAAATATGGTAGAATTTTACTGAAACCTGATACGATATTTTATTAACAAAAAATACAAGATCTGAGTAATAAAAGAAATCCATTAAGGCTCCAAAGGACGCTTTGAAGTTGATTCTTTGTATTCTATAAAGATGGTGTATTGACGTTGCGCTGTAATTTTTTGCACAAATTAGTCTAGCCTAAATCCAATCTATTCGTTACTAGTTGGTAATTTACGACTACTGACAAAACTACAAAAAACAATTCATTATTTGTTTTAGGGTTAAACTTTTTTTTATTATTTAATTAAAATTCGTTGCATTGTCAGAACCAAAGATGTTTTATAAAAGTTCTTTTTTCTATAAAATAGAAGTGATAGGTTGAAACTTTCAATTCACAATTCAACTAAAGCTTTGAATTCCTTGACTACCAAAATAAAAAAAATCTCTTTCGGTATATATTACCTACATGAACTTAAAATTTCTCATAGGTATTTAAAGAACAATTCCCACCGAATTGTTACCAATAGTAAAGTTAAAACAAACAATATTATTTTTGTCTAAAAATATTAGAAATGAAAAACTACAATTATTATTTTAAGAATGGGACCTACCTCTTAAATTATATCCCATAACTTTCTCACTAGAATCAATTTGTTTTAGGTATATGTTTTAAAATATTTGATCAAATCTGTTGTTATTTGACCATTCTATTCATTTTGATTGCTACGCTTGGAATGACCTAGAGTGCACCCCTGTGAGAAGAGTGGCGTAATTACAAAACAGGATTGATCAAAAATGACGAGTAATATTTAGTAAGCCTTTCTAAAAAATATTGCATGTGGTATGTTTTATGTGACATGTCATGTTTTATTTTAATTCTTCGTACTACTTAAAAGAAGTTCATGTTTATAACAATTAATCTTAACAAAATCTTACGAAAAATAAAATTTCCTATATAATAACTTCGATAATGTGAATTCTTTGACATTGCGAAAATGGAAATGTTGCTGTTTCCATACAGAACATTACGCACGGAATGCTTTAAATTCCACGGACATCAGCCCATCATACCCAAAAAGGCAGATTGGTATTTAAAACTCAATTCATTTTCATTTTATTTTCTCAATTTAACAATTCATTCGTCCCTAAAAGAACTCAAAAAATTCGGACATTTGGCCGGTACAGCCCCTCTAATCGTAAGAATGTGATAAATTAAATAAATGAACAACGAACCGGAAGAAATTTAGCAACCCTTGGACGCCATCTTGGATGAGAACGTTTTCATCTATGCTTGTAATTGAGTCATTTTTTGATTCGATTGTTAATTAAATTTACGAGAAGTCCAGCCCCGAGAGAGTATTACTGGATTGATGAAGACAATAATAAACAGATATGGTTACGTTCAGATAGACAATTGTGCATAGTTGTTTTATGCAAACAGTATGAATGTTGCATTGTCCTAGTGTGTTATATTTCTCATTAAAATTCCTAGTTTGCTGACATATTGCTAGGAATCAAATGTCGCATTGTCTGTAAGTAATCTTGTACAGGAAGTTTCTAATAATTATTGATCGTGTTTAGTGGTTTGTATATGTTTGTTAAATTAAATTTTCCATCCATCCAGGTAATCCAGATGGCAGCATATCCAGATAAGTCAGAATTTTCCAGTTATAATAGCTTAGCATATAAAACACATTTAATATGGACTAATTTTTGATTCAGTAACATTAGGACAATTCTTTTGATAAATCTGAAACACATTTACTTATGACTTTAATGCCACACGGAGATAATATTTAAGTTATTAATACACGCCAAGCAAGATTTGACATAATACAAATTTATATTACACTAAAAGAGAAATAGACCTTAATAGAAGCACTGTATGGTCGTTTCTTGAATAGAGATAATCATAAGTGATGTCTCAAATTCATCCGAGTATAAGTAGGTAGTTGAAGTACATGCAGTGTATGTAATAAGGTGTAAACACATCTCATTGCCTCTCAGCAAACAAGATTACTGCATCCTGCACCCATGGTGGGCCTAATCCGCGTGTAGGCCTTATCGCCGCATTTATTAGCCGGTACTGTATACCTTCACTAATTATTGTGGGCTTCATCACGTGATTAGGAGGCATCATGATTTAGGTGATTTTCTAGGCCATGTAGTAAATTATGGTTGGTAATTAAAATGATAAAGAAATGTGGGAAAATCTAGTAAATTATATTTACATTTTTAACTCTATTGCCCGTTTTATTTACTAGATTTTCCCTCCATCACTCTATTTTCAAATTAAAGCTCAAGATGATGGTACGAGTTTTTACCTTAATATCGTCATTGGAAGATTTTTTAAGAAAATTTTGCAAGTCTGATATTTTAAAAATGTTCCCAATACCACACCTAAATAGCTTAGTGAAACCCTTTTTTTATAAAATCAAATAAATAATATTACTATAGAAAGTTTACAGATTGACTTTATTGATTGAAGCTATAGGTAGGTATCACATTATGCAAATAAAGATGCAGCCGCTAGTTAATTAAGAATCAAGATGAAATACAAATCTAATTACAACTATTTATATTCAGTCAAGGAATTATTTCTTTTCAGAATCATGATGTATGCCACTCTAAGCATAGATACAAATATACATACAAACATACATATTCTCACGCCGTTAGTTCCCATTGGGGTAGGCAGAGACTATCGATCGCCACTTTATTTTATAAACATTATATTAGCATACTCTATAAGCGTGATTTTTAAACAAAAAAATATGTATAATTTCAGCAGCGACAGTGATTCATTAACTTATTTTATGTTTGTTTAAAACACTGTTTACTTTGATACCGTCATTCAACATCCGCACTAAAAGATAAGTTTCCTAGCCACGATGTCTGCTCATCAAAAAAGAAAACCGTTTAAAATTAAATATTATCTAAATTACATTTACCATAACTATATTCACGGCCATTATTCCAAAAAGGGATAGCAAGAGCTTTGAAATCAACGATACCTGTCACTTTTGGCTGTTATAATTTGGCACTTTTGGCTGTTGGTATATTTAAAATATTTATTTAAATTTAAAAAAATGATTAAATTTAATTGAAATTGACTATAGATCTAATGATAGCACATGTTATTCATGAAGATTGCTTGTTTACATGCCGTAAATCTAGTGTTAAGTACATCGCTATGATTGGCATACATGATTGAACTAAAGACACAATTTTGTAGATTAGTAGTCAAATACATCGACTAGAAACAGCAAAAGAATCGAATGTGGCAACAGGAAATGCAATTAGCAAGTGTTGGCTGCAATGCCTTCTACTCGCTGAGCCGTGTAACTTCTTATCTTTGTTGCATGTTTTTTCAATATGCAATCAAAGACAATCGCGCCTTTTATCAGAGCATCAGCATTCTCAGCCGTTTTTTATACGCGAACTATTTTAATTATTGTGCATTTTCGTAACTTGTTAGTGTAGTTTCGTGTCAATTGCAGCGAGTGTTCGGCGTTCTAGAGATCAGGAGTGACGCCTCGTTGGCTATACATCTGTACGGAATGTAATTATATGTGATTGATGTTATTGTTGTATTATATTGGTCATGATTTTGCTCAATATTTTACCAAATTTCACTTCAGTTTTTCATTGTAGGCTTGAAAGATTCTTGGAAAGTTACGTTTATGATTGTTGAGTTCTGAATAATCTTATGTATCAAAACATTAATACTACCACCGTTATCTTTTAACGATTTTATTCTCTATTCGGGCATTATACTTGTCTTCATTTATTTTGATGGTTGAATTGATACAGATTAACATTTCATACATTTTTAACGCGATATATTTAAAGAATGCAAAGCTAGGACAAAATTAGGTGTAGTGTACAGTAGTTTCAAAGTTCATTTAGGCAAGGTCGAATTTTAACTAGAATAAAGGTCATGTTCTTACATACAAAGTACGTTATATATTCACGTGGCTGGATATAGTCTGTACTGAGATTGCGTGTTGTTCAATAATTACTGAATTGTTGATTACCGCATTATATCGACGCTGGAAAGGCAAAAATGACTAAGCGCCATTATTTGCCAATATGAGTTTTATACATCTTTGGAATCGCCTTTTTTTTCTGCGTCGAATGGTAGCACTCCCGTGTCTCTACGATGACTTTTACTGTCGCTTGGTGAATTGATAATTTGTGTAATTATCTTTATTTTCGGCGCCCAAACGACAATTAAATATATAAATCTGTAAAAATTGTCACTTAGGACAACCATTCCATCCGTATTTTGTACTTAGATAATGTTTCCTGCATTTTTTTTTGTAGTATTTGCATTTAGACATATTTGCCGTGATCTTAAAAAAATAATAATGGCGGCTCGATAACTTTGCCTGTTTTGACTTTCATACTATTTGGCGTTACGATATTTTACGCAGGCGTTAAAAGATTAAAACTGGTCGCTTGGTTACTATTTGCATTTCTTAAATTAAAAAAACCATGTCGGTTGGTAATTTTTTACCTGCCGAGTTTGGTAGTAGTGTCGACGCAACGATACCTAGTGCATTTATTTTATTGTCGTTTGCCCGTGCGCACAAGTGGCAGTGAAGTAACGTTCAGTCAGCAATAATTAGCTAATTCCGCGACCGAACGTCGGTTAGGACGGCCGCGGCCGCGTGTATTGGCACCTGGAATATCTGCGCGGTAGCGACGTCATGTAAGTTATATATTTATTATTAATTATTTAACCTTTTTAGTTCTGTGATTTTATTATAATATCAAATTTATTGTATTTCAGAACAATGGAGAGGAAAAGCCGCGTAAATAGCATAATAACTTAAGCTTTAGTAAATGCCGCATTATCGTCAGAATCAATAAACAATACTGATATCGCAGCAAAAATTACTGGCGAGTTTTAAGCTAGCAGAAAGTCAAGTTTTATTTGCAAACTAGTAAACGCATCTAACGTTCTGTTCTACCTAAACGATGTTGATAAAACGTTGCGCAGATTTTAAGTCTTAGAATTTGCACTAGGACTTTTTAAATATTCCTATGTGATGCATAAATAATGTAAATACTCTTAATATAGGGGCACCTATGTTTTAAGGTTTCATCAGCTTTTGAGTAGGTTAAAGCGTACAAAAATTTACACGTGAGATAATTACTCCATCAACTGAGTCACGCTTTTCAAGCGTCCACCTTCTCAAACGTTGATGCAAACACAAGTAACACGAACGATATTAGGAGCCAACATGAGTAGCGTTATATAAAATAGGATTAGGAGCCTTTGCCTTAGTTAAAATTTTTAGCATTATGTTGCTTACCGAAACATTTCTGGTAGGAAACCGCTTGCCCGATTAGAAATCAAACTATAACTATCGATGACGAAGAAGTTTATAACATAACGATGCTTGCTAATCAACCATGTAAAAATATTGACTGGGACGTTGATGAGTTCTGTGAAATGACAGCTAATGCTAACTATTGCTCACTTCAAACGATGTCCACCGCCGAAAATGATACTACTGACACTGCTTCTACATCTACGGCTAAAGTTAGTTGCACACCGAAAG
Source organism: Bedellia somnulentella (assembly GCA_963576735.1). Taxonomy (NCBI): domain Eukaryota; kingdom Metazoa; phylum Arthropoda; class Insecta; order Lepidoptera; family Bedelliidae; genus Bedellia; species Bedellia somnulentella. Next base: position 11,432,023 of record OY755179.1, read on the forward strand.
ACAAAGACTCTTTCATGACAGTTCTAGACTCCCCAAAAGACAGCATTTATTAAAAAAATAATGCTCTGCCATCACCACATCAGGAAATTCCAAATTTAGCTACGATTTCTGCTCCATCCGAATGTACAAAACCTACCAACACACAAAAACGACGATGCAAAACAGACAAAAGGTATATAGACTACTTATCGGATGAAGATTTTTCCACGTTTATGGAAATTGATGACTATGTACAATCAGATGAATGGGTAGAATTGGACACTTCTGATGACGACGAAATAAATGAAACAGGAAATAAAAGAACGCGAAAAACTAATTAAAACAAAAAAAGGTATTTCACATCAGGCTAATATAATTGAAGAAGTGGAAGAAGAAATTATAGGTGAAGCAGGTTTGAAAAAAAAAAAAACGAAAAAAGATACAGAAGAAAAGGGTAAGTGGACAAGAATTTAAGAAGATGGCTCAGGTTTTAGTGCAAAATGTGTCCAACCCAATCTTTATATTGGTAAAAAATGCGGCAATAATTGCGATATAGATGAGATGTAGTGGCTGACAAATATTTTAAGGGCAATTTGGTGGGAAAAATTAGTAAAATTAGAATTGCAACCTTTAAAAAAAACAAGCCTTCCTGTATATCAATAAAGTTTTCAATGAATAAATCTGCTACGACCACAATTGTTGAAGTTCAATCCAAAACAAAAGTGGCACCCATGCCTTTTTATCGCGCACGTATTCCTATTTCAAAACAAAAATATGACGATTTGGCCAAACTTTGTAAGGAAAACGTTATACCAGCTCAATTTCAAAAGGAGTTCCTAGACTTGCCAAAGGCTTCCACAGTTAAAGACACATTGGCCGTGTCAGATGTTGAGGATAACGATGTTGCTGAGCCTTAGAAACCCTTATTTTATGTAATATGAAAGTTTCCCTAGGTAAGCTATTTTATTGTTACGTATAAATGATTGACTGATGTTTTACCTACATAAAAGATTGTTAACATTATAAAAAATTTGAATATTTTTATGTTTGAGATTATAAAGATTATATAAAATATTAGCTAATTAATGTTATTGTTACCTTTCAAGAATATTGCCAAACACTAATTGAGAAAGCGATTAATAAGTGTATGTTGAAATTTGTGTTTGAATAAATATAAACAGAATTTATTGTAATAACTTATATAAATTAACTAGCGACCCGCCCCGGCTTCGCACGGGTGCAATGCAAAATATACCTACTACAGAATGTCCTTATACACAACGTTCACAGCTTTTTTGTCATTAGCCAATACAAACATGTTTTGCTTAGACGTTACTCTTGACAGCGCGACATATAATTGGCCATGTGAAAAACACTCAACACTCAAGTCTAATCCTGCAACGTTAAAAGTTTGACCCTGCGATTTATTAATGGTCATTGCAAAAGATATCTTTACCGGAAATTGTAGGCGTTTAAATTGGAACGGTAAATCTGATGGTATCAGGGGAATTCGGGGAATTAGTACATCTTCTCCGGTACCACGTCCGGTAGGTATTGTGCACTCTATTATGATTTTTTTTAGTGATTTTACCAGCAAACGTGTGCCATTGCAGAGCTTAGGAGGCGCTGCAAATCATAAAGTGCTATAAGCCGAAGCGCGGCCTTCGACGCGCTATTTATAGGCACGCGCCCGGCGCAAACAACTACGACCCTGCATTTTAAATTTGTAATATTTTCGGTAATATTCACTTAAATTACATGTTGTAAAAAGCATATTGATCTATGATAAATGCACAATTTATTTAAGGCACTTCATTGGATAAGGATTAATGCTGTATTGTTTAAAATCACTTCGTAAATAACCATTTTTTAGTAAAGAATAAAAATGGTTACGCTGGGTTATCCCTAAGAGATAGACATATACCATCGCGGATTTTTTTGTTGAACTTTTTAAGGTAAACAATACTGTAGTACATTATTTTGGTCTATCTCGTAGGGTTCAGCCAGCGTTTGCAATATAAGCGCAAAAAAACGTGCTTATTTACGACATCACATTAGAAACCTTTAAATTTATCAGTGTTTCTCTACTATATTATGCATTTATTATACATACAAACCTTCCTTAAGAATCGCTCTATCTATTAAAAAAAACCGCATCAAAATCCGTTGCGTAGTTTTAAAGATCTAAGCATACATACGGACATACAGCGAAAGCGACTTTGTTTTATACTATGTATTGATAATAATAGTTCTATCCGGATAAAGTATTTTGATACTAATATATTCATCGACTGTAACTCTCATGTACCTGTTGAAATAACTAGTAACAAACATTATTTGTTAATCTACGCAAAACTATGTCTAAGGTAATATATGTGAGTCTGCAAATAAGTAAAAGTCCTATATACCTACCAAACTCCTTATGTTTAAAATTATGAATGAAAATGTTATATGTTTGTGTTTTCAGAATATTTTTATTGATCTCATAGTAAATGGAAGTTACCTGAGTTTTAAGTCCATGGCAAATAAAAAGTAGAATAAAGGTTTCTGTTGATTATTTTATTGTTTTATTTAGAGTGGACCCTATGTTATGACTGCAAGTTTCCTGTAATTCGGCGTTTAGTATGAAAATTGCGGGTATACTTATTTCTATTACATACATTTGGATATATTTTTCCTGCAGTAAACAGAATTTAATTTGAGTTACTGCCTTTTTGCACTTACAAAAAAACACAAATTAAATCACTTGAGAGTTTTATCTCTTACCAAGTTAATGGTGATTGGTCACTTGGAGACTTTTACCTGCCCATTTTTTTTAATTTTTTTTACTATACGACATAAACTCTAAAATTACTACGAATTTCGTAACAAAATTAATTCCATTTCATAGATGCTTCAATAACCTATCCATAAATGTAACTTATTTGACAGTAAGACAGTCAAAGAAAAAGTTAAGAATTTTTTTCAAAAAAATTCAACTTTAAACAGCTTTTACCAACACTTTGATCCATGTCGCTTAGTCATTATTGCCTTTCCAGCGTCGATATTCAATTGTACATTTGTGTGTTAATGACAATTGTTTGATACGGTTTGTGAAGGAACGAAAATAGTTGATTTATTTATATATACACGAAGATGCCTGTCATTTTTAATGATAAGTCAAAGTCAAAAGTTTAAATATCAAAATATTCAGTTTGTGTAAAATTAATATTAATTATTAGTGTCTTTCTTATATTTTAATAATACCTAACCAAAATCATAACTTAAATTGAGATAAAACGTTACGTAAAATACGATTTTATTTACGTTGGGAATAGTCTGTTTTAATATTTAATAATTTTAAAAACTAAGCAAAAATATTAACGTACTTAAAAAAATTACACTAACTAAGCAGCATTACCATATTAGAACAAATCACAAACAAACAAAAAACTGAATTCAAAATACTTTAAATTCCAAATTGCTCTGCATTATACTAGTATTTCATGCAGTATTTCAGCTCGAGTTTGAGTTGGGTGTATATTTCAGCGTGCATAGTTCTACCACACCATTTCAACATTACATATAGTTCATTTGTTTACCAAAATATGATGTGATTTCCTCAATTTGGTAAAAACGGTGCTCCCCTTCCGACGTAATATTTTGATGTCTTAATGATATCGCTCGCATGATGTATGCAGACAGGAAGTGGGAGCCAGTCGACGGACACAACTGAAATTATGTTTTGCTGGATTGGCCCTTTTATGCTGCTTTCCTTTATCATGATTTACTTCCACAGCGGGGATGTTTATTCGTTTAAATTTAATGGATGTTGATTATATTCACAATGAGACGGACGGAATAGAAGTTGAATACTTTCTTTTTATGCCAAGGCAATAGATGTTCAGAAAGAAATATTAATTTGCTTCGGCAAGATTGAACAAAACATTTGATAAATATTCTTAACTGTGTAAATAATTACCTCTTAGTATTTTATTATCATATCTTTACACGGACATTTATTTATTTATTATTCGGACATCAATAAGTAAAACAAGAACACCACAGACAAAACACGTCATAGCGGGTCTCGTTTGATTCTCAAAATGATAAATCAGCCATATTTATTTAGCGGTAATAGGTTAATTTCGTGTACTCCAATGCAAATAAACATAGTTCATGCTTCAGTTTCGAGTACGGGCTCGCGTGTTCCCGCTAACCTGTGCAGTGTTGCCAGCTCCGCGAAAAGGCTAAAATTGTGTGCAGTCGATTTAACAACGTAATTCTCTTTTATGGCTTTTCCTACATGGTACGAGTATCAGTTGTGTGTGACGCTTTCGAATTTAAACCTCCTTTTTTATTATGCAGATAGTTGCAACTTATTAGTCTGTGAGGACGATTACGTTTTTTAAACTTATACTTACGTAAGAGACAGTTGAATTGTATCTGTTTATATAATTATTTATTGTATATTTAAAATGATTAACTAGTCATACGTAGATATCATACAGTAATAAAAATATACATAAACAGGAAACTATATACATTGTAGAAACTACGAGTCTAATGATGCAGTTAATGTTGTGTTAGTTTTGTATAAATTCTCTGCTGTTTTGCTAAAAATACGGTTTAGAACTTTTTCTAAATGTTTTCGAATTCTATTCATAATGACAAAAAATGTATCGGGTAATAATTGATTAGAAATACAACCAGCATATAAAATTACATTACTAACCCATATAAGTAGACGTAAACTTACATATTCATTTCGTTATACATAGAGTTGTTAATCATAAAAAGTTATACAAAATAAAATCAACTAAGGTTACAAAAAATATTCCACAAACCATAACTCTCTACTCCTTCCACGTAAAAATCTTATGACAGGCTTTCGACTATTAATTCAGTACATAAATCAAAAACAATATAAATAAAATCTTCTTTGCAATTAATTATTGCAATAAAAAGTTTTCTTTTTAATTAGCGGTAGGCGAGAAATTTAATCTCGGCGTACGGGATTAAAACAACAGTGAAGGACTTAAACGATTCAGAAATAATAATTCTTCCGAGTGTTATAAATAATAAAAACACAGGAGTTTGTCCTGAGAGGCGTTAGGGAAAGGGTACACCAACTTGGCTAGTATTACCATCCGTCCGTGCTATACTGCCAGCTATAATATACTCTTTTGAAACAATTAACATGGGTATTTAAATTAGCTTTTAGTTCAATATTCTTCTAAAGGCAAACAGTGGCTTGCAGACATACATGAACGTATATTTTTTTCTGCCAATAAAATTCTATAATTATTTTCAACGCAACCTCTTTTATATAGGTAAACGTATGTCGGGACAACTCTGGTTGTTTTTTTTGTTTAAAAGTGTATAAGTGCTAACGAAAGCTTGTGATTTACATCCAACTTTTAAACTCTCTTTTTCGTTAGCTATTTCGGTGGATAGTAAACCTGAAGAGAAATAGGAGATTTGCTTAGAAGTGTTGTTCTAATTAGCTTGTTTCTTTGCCAGAATTGTGAATGAAGGGAAATAAATGCCCTCAAGGGGATAAAAGCGCAATTATTTTTCAGAGGCCATGTTTTTAATGACTCTGACAAAGTTTGCTTTAGACAGGTGGGTTTCGGGAACGGGTTCTTACTCTTTTGAATTATATTTTTATTGAATTATGCTAATATACGAGTCTCAGAAAGATTGAACAGTACAAAAGACTAAGAAAGTGTTTTTATTCGTGATATTATTATGTATAAATATTTAACTAAAATAGATTTTACCGTTTGATTTTTTTAACCACATAATAATGTCATATTGGTTTATGATACAACAGCACATGGTTTACGTTACATAAAACGGTAAAACATGTTGATATGCTAAATAGAAATCTTTGGTCGTTCGTCTGATCCGATCAGACCCCCACATCCGCCGAGTCAATTGCTTGTTTAGCCTAGAACATATCAATCTAATTGTAACAGCTGTCAAATGTAATTTATTTTATCATATTTACTTAATGCGCCGACGTCCATACTATACTGTTTAATTGAGAAAAAAATATGCTGGTGCTTATTTGAAGTACGGTACATTTTTAGATATTAAAAACGGGATTAGAAAAATGAATTTAATATGAGTTGTTTGTATGATGAAATTAAATAAATCACATCTTTATCAATTCTACTACATCTTCTTAATTTATTTTAAAAAGTCTACATATGTTTATAATGTCGATAATAGTTAATTTCAATGAAGGTATAAAGCTAAAACAAAGACACAATGATGATTTAAAATTCTCATATTGAAAGAAATGGTCCAAACGTTTCTGGTCAATTTATTTACTAGTGATTCGTTACAGCTAGGGCGGATACTTGCTTCGATGATAAATTGTTTATCGTAGCTCATCTTCTTCAAACATCTTCAAACTATTACAAACGAAATTGAACCTAAATTTAACTGCGGTTAGATTTCAAATGCGTATCCGCAAGTGTGAGAGCTTTGCCCATATAATTTTTACAACAAAATATAAAATGAACTTTAAAAGTATGAAGTTTGAAGATGTTTTTGTCGATTCCCAACTATTTGTTTCGGCATTTAACTGTGGGATCAGAATGACACTTAAGTTCCAGTCCAGACTGACAAATGATGAGCAGTCACAGTTCAACAGTCAATTTGTATGTTAATCTTATCAAATGTTATCAAATGAGAAAAAGTAAAATAAATTGGTTTGTGTATTGGTATATTACATGTATTTTTTATGAAGTTAACAAAGGTTATTGAATACGCAGGGAAAATAACGCTAAATTGCACTCATTTACCAGGCCGCAACGATCAATCATAGTGGCCAAGTCATCAGCCAGTTCAAATGTCAAACGAACCTAGGGTGGCGATAAAAAAGAGTCGAGTTGCCTTTATTAAAAAACTCACTGTAACTGTATTTCTATTGTAGATTGTCGATTTGGCATTATTAACTGACTTGCATATTTTTTGTGTTCTAATATTGATAGATTGGTTTTTTCAAGTAGGTGACTTTTATTTTTTTGATTATCATAACACGAAACACATGTGAGTGTGTGAGTGCAGAGCAATGATTATAATACGTTTGTGAAATATATTTGTGTCAAAATACCACAAAACGATAGTAATCAAGCGTCGGTATACGAAGCGGAACACACAACTGCACTAGTAAACCACTTCATTAATTATGTGATTCTTTTGTTGATTCCGTTACTCCGATTAATAAATTCTTTCTAATACCAACATCTTCATTACCAATCCAATCATTATCTTTCTTACAATTAGAGAAATAAGATTGCTTTTGGAATGATTGATACTATCTTATTTTAAGTTCTGCGTTGCGTGTCTCGGTTCCATACAATACAGTAATAATGTAATGCCTTGGAATTGCCCATTGGAAAAGGACTTCATTCGCTTTGGCTGGTTATTATGTCCATTCATAATCATATTTAATCGTAAGATTGTTCATTTTCTATTGTTTATTTATCTTAATAGTTCGAAATTGAATTAAACTGAGGAGACATGTTCGCCGGTAGTAATTACTAGAACTACAAAAATATATGCGACTGCGTCTGCTGAAACATAATATCGTGCAAATGTATCGTTGGCAACTATTGACTCGACCCCATATTTTAACAACTGTTCTAATGCATCTCCCAATATTATTTTTAACTGTTTTGACCCTACTATTGTTTGTTCTTTTTGGCATGTTTACTTTTAATTTTTGTAATTTTTTGTTCGAGTTGCGTTTTATTGGGGTCGTCTTTTTTTGTTCTGATCAAGATCTGTGTTCGTACGTTTTGTTCTGAAAATCTCCTCGTAAACAATGTATTTGATGGACAACTCTGAGGTTCATACAAGTTTCAATGGTGCACGAAATCTCAAATCATTGCATGAAAATTTATCTGTGTAAACCGATCGTTCAGTGACCGTAGTGAGTTAAATTTGTTCAAATAAATTAAAATATTCAACGAATTGGATGGACTTTTTTCTTCATTTCAGGTGCCTGTCAATGAAAGCGCCAGACAGGTATGTCGCTAGGTCGCACTGCGCGTTCGGTTTCGTTCGGCTGAGTTCGGTCGCGTATGGAAACGTTCGGGCCGGCTCGGTTTCGTTCGCCCGATGTAGCCGATCACTCGCCAAGGGGTAGCCTGGAAGACACCTTGACACACCCGCAACGCAGGATTTCTCACCACAGTATAGTTTAGAACCAATTGCTTTTCGATGTTTTTATTTTAGTTCAAAATAAATCCTTGCCTTAATTAAAATAACAGGTAGGTTTCATTAAGTTTGATGTTAATTGTTTTCGGTCAATCTTACAAAATTGACTTGCTTTAATTGGATAGTAGGTAATTTAGATTGAGCTGTGTCGTTTAAGTGGTGTGATTATTTATTGTTTTCATGTATTAGAGTGTGATGGGTTTATCCAGGTTACACCTTTGCGATGATCGATGGCAGAGTAAATCGATCACAGATAAATTTAATTCCCTAAGCACGTTTTATGTTAAATGTTAGCATGTTTTTATTTGTGTCATTTTATTTCGTAACATAAATATGAATAAGAAATACAAAATAATTGGTTAGGCTCACGTACGCTGTTGTAACAAACAAATATAATGTCCGGCATCGAATGACAAATGCTCCGCTCACCGTGGCATCATCATTAAATCGTAAAGGATTTAACGCCTCCGTTAGCACGCTTCTTTTGTTGTGATCACAAAGCCGCCATTAAAATATTTGATAAAACATTCTTCGGACAGACAAAAAGAGATGGAGTGGCTACCGGGCGGCGACGGCAGCGGCGGGCCCCCGCGGCGCGATACATTCACGACATTCGAGTCGTGCGGTTCTCTATAGCCTGTGTCCCTGTTATCAACTTTTTATACTATCTACCCAAATACCCTTAATTGAAATATTCTCGCTGTCCTATTGAAGTTGAACCGGCTTTTCAATTATTCAGAGGAAGTTAAAAATTAAATTAAAGATATCAGATTTTTTGTCTTCCAGGCAATTCGATCGTGCCGCTCTTCTTGTTCATCTTACGAGGTCGGTACCAATTTAGTTTTTGAAATAATATTTAAGTACTCATAAAGTATATACGAACATTGTTCTTCAGTTACAATGCTTGAAATTTAAATCAAAATATGGACAAATTACTTATTTTAAGCGAATCGTTCCCTCACAAGAAGGTAACAATCACATTTAAACACCTTCAAAGCTTACAAAAGAGAATTTCAAACAAACTGTAAAATCGTTAACCCCTTTGACCGTACATTGGCAATTTTAGCATTGGAAAACGGAATGGAAATGATTTTGTATAAAAGGGTCGGTCCTGCAGTGAGTTTGTAGTAAAATCACAGAAGGCGTTCGCCTGTGCTGTTTACCAGCACTTCATTGACTTTGTCCCTTTTGTGTGGGAGTTGTTGAGGTACGGACCTCACTCTCGATTGGGAGAGGCGTTTGAATCAAACAGTATTTTAAATTGAAAGCATTTGCTGTAATATTGATGCATGGATTATTTTTGATCGGAATGCTGTTATCCTTTTCATTTCAATAAGGTGTGGTGAGGACATCTCAATGTCAGTGACGGCAGGCTTTGATGTCGTCCCGCCCCCGCTTCATCACGCTGATTTAAACAATAGGCATTCGCTTAACACCTCGCTCGGCCACTCATTGTATTCCAATGACACCGGCACACAATTCGATGTTGTACAATGTACAGCCACCGTAACATTGCGGTGTGATTGGTGGAATATCTATTGTTCATATTCATTATGAACTGATTTGATTTGGCGCTTCGGTACTGTTATTGTTGCATGGGTTTTGTAGTCGGCTTTGAGTAAAAAAATATATGTTTTTACTTCTTCATCAAAGTTATATTTTTACTAATATTCTACCAGATTGATAAATTTGAAAATACCTAGCAATATATAATTGTTTATAGATGCTCCAATTATTGAAAAACAAGTAAAATAATAAACTTTTATGAACACTTATTATATTGGAACACGCGAAGACTTTATCTCTTAGGTGTAATCAGGCTTATTGCAAATTACGTCATGAATGGTTGGTGCATTGGTCTGACCACTAACCGTTCTCATTCTCACCTACTTGTGCACGGAAGCGTATTCAGGAGCGGAACAAAACTTTCCCTCTCTTCACAAACCCCATATTGAACACCCCATTAGAGCAGTCATATGGAGTAGTTTGTAGCGGAAATATCTATTGAGTCATTCGTCTGTTTGAAGTATTTATAATTTGACCAACCGATTCATATAAAAATAAAACGATAAAATTTTGATTTTCATTAAGTCTCGCATACTTGATTGTTTACAATTAACCGAAATCAAAAGCCAGTATACTGCAAAAGACAAATGTACTAACAAAATTAATTGTTACAGTAATCGAAAACTCTGAAAGAATTTCTTCATTTCTCGGCTGAGGGGAGGAAGAAACAAATGAAGGGCGGACATTGAATAATTTGATTTCCTTATTTGCCAATCAATAGCTTATAAGGGAGCTCAATATCTGCTTGATAACAACAATTTGATGTTTGCGATTGGATTCATTTTTATTTTTGTGAGTCCAAAGAATGTCTATTTGTATTCAGAATTTTTAAATATTTTCTTTGATTTTTCTTGACTTACGAAGTGGGTTTGTCAGGCATTATAAGTAATAAATTAAAACGTTTTGTATCCAGCATATTTTAATAATTTTAGTTACAAAGTTTATTCCGTTCTATTTGAGTTAATCTTTGGCAAGAGTAAGACCACGTTGTCTCCACTTAGAGTTCTCGAGATTGTTGCAGATAGTATATTAGCAGATATAATTGCGTTTACCACCAAGCTCGCTGATATTCCCAGCAATGAACTTACTGATAGATCTTAGAGACAATTCATTTAATAACACAAACCACCCTCTGAAATAAGTTCCCTCTGATGATAACATTTCAAAGGGTGTTCAACAAATGTAATAAGCAACCGTTGCTTTGATTAATTACGAATCATGAAAAATAAACCGGTATTAAATTTTGTCGTGGCAGTTCTACTCATTTAATTCGGGATATAAAAATGTCTGTGATTGAGCCTTGACAGGGCCGACCGAGGGGCGTGAATTCCAACAAAATTAGCACCAGGGGTCGAAATAAAAAAGCGAAAGAAAAATTTAATGAACAGGAAAATGCCCCTTTTTGCAGCTATTTCATTTATTTATCTACATTGGGATGCCCATTACCTTGCTAAGAGAAAAGTTTACATTTTTAATTTAATGATTCCACTTTGTGGAAGTTGGGCGGGCTCGGGCCAGATCTTAATTTGGGGATTTCTGAGGCGTCTCGTTTTGCAAATATTATTCCTTTAATAAGACCTCATGTCGAGGGGGTGGCTCGCGAACTCTGTGATTACGACTCTCCTAGCGAACTTCATTTTAGACCTCGTCATTTTGATTGGCGCTAATGAAATTCTTCCTTCTCTGTATGCCAGCTTCTTGTACTTGACAGAGTAATTTCCACTGCGGGAGTAAACATGAAACATTTATTTTTTTCTTTATTGACATGTCTTCTGTCGCAAATTGCGTCGGGAGTTTAAGAGTGAATTTCAGCACTTTTTATGAAGTCATCTTGGACTTGTTAATAAGCTGTATCCATTTAGGTTGTCGGGGCGAGGCGGGTGAATGAAGTGCGTGTCCCATCTGCATCAGAATTGCCAAGCCTCAGCTGTGTTTGTCGCCGCGATGACGTTTCGCTCTTAGCATCTCTTTTAAAATTGAATATTTGATGGCACGCTCCCTCATGACGAATCCGCAACTCTCTGGGAATTGCTCATTTGGATTGCGTTATTTTATAAATAAGCTTTTTGAAGATAAAACGCATATGTTTTCACAAACGATAAGTGTTGACTATTTTAGTTTATTTTGTTGCATAAATTGATAACTTTTCTTGAATGGTTTTATTGTCTACTTAACGATTTTTTGTTCAAGTTAAGAATTGAAGGAAACTGTTTTGCTCACTTTATACTATAACTATTTGAATATGCCATAAGAGTAAAAAAAAATATGCCTTACATATACTCAAAAACATTTTTTTATCCTCATGCCTATTATCCCCATTGGGACGAAAAATGTGGTTTGGTAATATAATTATATTTACACTAGAAAATTGTAGGATTAAGTAGTTTGTCATCATGATTTTATTTTACCTTCAGGCGTGGTGTAATAAATAGGAGTGCGTCATAGTAAGCGAAAAACATATAACTGCATTGAAGCTCTATAACATGAATGCGTTATCATCCAGTTATCAAATGTAATGTATAGCACTTATTATTAATACAAATGTTACAGTTTACTTATTTTCTAATAACATTGATAAAAACTTCAATAAAGCTTTGCTTTTATCATACTCAATATATGTGTTGTGGATCTAATTGGGATTCGGCATATTTATATGTGAATTTTATTGAAACTAGTATCTACTTACACAATCGTAAACACGTGTGATAAAAAATATCAATCAATATTGGTGTCCGGATATTGAATATTATCAATGCTGCAAATCTTTAAAAATTACTCTATTTCTATTGTCCTTAGTTCAAATGACTGAAAAGCAACAGATTATAAAAAAAAAATTTAGTCAGTTAATATCTCCAATCTTTTCGTTCCGAATATCATTATAATTTACAAATGTGTAGTGAGACAGGCTTCTAGAATTGAATACTTAAAAACATATTGGACTCCAGAGTCTATTAAAAACGTCTCCAAATAAAAGTCATATGTTCTATTAAGTCATGCATTGCACATTTATGTTTATTTAACAACTAATATATAATAGCTGTGTAATGTCGACTTAGAATAGCACTACCCCATTTCTTCCGGTGGGTGTACGTAAGAGGCGACTTACGGTATTGGGGCTTTTAAGGGATTTCTGGGTGATGAGGCTGGAGACCCATCAGTGATGGTGATGGGCCATCACCAACATTTATTTTACCATCTTTTCCCCACTTAACTTTCCAAAAGTGGCTGAGGAATTTCTAATTCCTTAGCTCTGGCTACCCCATCTAGGGATTTATAGCCGTGAGTATATGTATGTATGTATGTATGTAATATATAAATACAACTCGCTATCTCTCTTTAACGTAAGGAAAGGCAAAAAATGTGAAGGAATTAACTTGAGTAAACAAAACAGCAGGGTGAACCAACAATTAAAATTTTACTAGGCAGTCTATTTATAGAATACAATAATGACAATGCTTATGCTATCAAATTAATATGTCAAACTATAGATCCCCGAAGAGTGATAAACTGATAATAATTTGCATTCGAAATTACTCTAATATCCAATGTTTTACTAATAATACAGCTTGTCCGAGGGCATGTTGTCTTTTTCACTAGGATAGCATCTGTTCGGAATTCGGTATGAGTTTTTTTTGGGTTAACCATTTTAAAAAGTGTATATGATAGATTAGTACGAAGTCCATTCGCTCGTTTTATTACTGGAGGGTAGAATGATTTTTGTATGCTTGATATTATTATATTAGTTAGTATTACAAGTAAGTATGCATTTAATATCCTGATTTTCGGGGTATCACTTTTCTACTTATAGGTTTCATGTATTCAAGACGGAAGGATTCGTAAAAAACTGTTGCATTTCATAATAATTTAGATATGCCTATAGCTAAACAAGTATATTAGTAGCCTATAAATAAAAAGTATATCAATGTTTAAATTATAAGTTTTGCTCAACCATAAGCTTGTAAAGGTGAGTGGTGATCCTAGGATTATTATGGAGAATCTTAGTAATAAAAAAGAAAGGCTTCTCAGGGTTATAAACGCAACTACCCGTTTTTTAAACATTCAAAGAGGTGCCTAATCTCGACACATCTGTCTGAGTCGCATATAGAAATCGTAATAGCATCTCCACTTTTTTCAAAAATCGTGCACATGTTAAAATTTGGATTCTTTAAAAGCCATCGTTGCGTGATTTTGTTGGAATGGGATTTTGTGCAGATCTCTTGTCGGTACTCTTAACTACGGTAATCTTATCTCCACACAAAAGAGGTCGATTTGTCGCCGAGGTGTTGTTGAAATGCTATTAGACTTGTGGGAGAGTAGTGTCGTATGTTTTGTCTGTATTTCAATGGCGACATTTTTTTGCGTCCCGTTTTTTATCTGATTATTACTTTTGATGCATCGTCTGGTTTTCATTTTGAAGAATATCTATTTGTTGCAATATTAGGTTTTGATTTGCTGGATTTAATATTTGGGGATTTTTGAGTAATTGGTTAGCGATGCGTCTTAGAACAATACTGCTGATGGCTGAGAATAATTTATCAAGAAACTAATTACTGTGAATGACATATGTATTACGAATTAACTAAGTAAATTGAGGAACTATTTGACCATTTCAGTCAAAAAGGTATTCGTATCAATATTATTGCAATGACTAACTAACACATATTTTTCCAAACATACGACCTCGTGATTATTTTGAACAAAACCCAGCTGCTAACTAAACAAAAAACTCATTAAGACAAAGTTGAAAAGCGGGGATTATAATTTAATATAAAATGTATCCATTTCAGTTCTGCAAACAGAATTATAAAAGTGCATTCACGTCGTGGTAACAATGAAGCGAAAGTGTATTGCCCCAAAGAAAAGCAATGTTGAAAAAAGAGCGGGAGTTTTGATTGATCACCTTCTCAATTTCGGAGTTGTTCCGGTGTGAAATTAAAAACACAAACTTGTAGCCTCAAATCAAAAATAAATTTGCCTTTGCTAATCAATATTGAGGAGTGTTGGATACAAAAGTGATTCAAATCCAGATTCTAAGTTCGGAACCCGGTCGACTTGTAAAATATTTTATGACATCGGTCTCAAACATTTTAGTTTTAAGTATTAATTAAGATAAGAATAAAATAGACTGAGAACACACACAGCGAATGAAACAGTAGGAAAGGTTACCGAATCGAGTTGAGAAGCCGCAAGCTGCCCGCAAACGAGTAATTAAGGCATCTATAATATATTAGCATCATGCATACTAAATTCATGGGAGACTTAGTCGAATGTTAACAGGAGTTGAAATGGTAGTAAGGGGAGAACGGCACTAAGGCCCGATGCCGCAAACGTAATAATATGGCAGTTTCAAGCATTATGAATGATTTTAATAGCAAGCCCGCGTGTATAAAATATACTTCGCAAAGTAGATTTAAATTTTAATGCAAAGGTTTCATTGGAGGGCTTAGTAGATACCCTGCTGACTTGTTGGGCTAAGATGGATCTGTTTTCCCGTAGAATAACATTGTTTTATGTATTATTTACTTTTTATTTTAATTATTTTTCTGCCTTTGCTTAGATATTTATTTACGAAGATTATATATTACTATTTTTTTTTTCATAATAGCCAAATCAAAAGGATTTAACTGTTTAAACAGTCTAAATTCTTTGTTATTGGTAGCTGAAGTCTGAAATAATAAACAAAAAAACCAATGCCGATAGCAAAATTTGGTAGTGGTATTTGAGGTGTATCCATAGTATGTTAACGTTATAGGAGTGCGGGCGGGGAGTTGTCTCAGGTGTCGACCGCGGACGATTTCACAAGACAATGCTTAATAATTTCATTTGGCCATTACGGCGGCCATCTTAGCAAGTCAGCCACAGAGCCACAGTTAGAAGGTATCACCGGCGCACCCCTCCAGCACAATTTGCATTGTAACCCGGACCACGTAGCACGCCCTAACGGCTGCTCCACCACCTTTTCACTCCTGAATATATAATTTTGTTGCTTTTATTAGTGCCAGTTTTGCGTGGGAATTGGCGATAGCCTCCGCGGCGACTGTTTATTGTGAACGATAAGTTACTAGATTTATTTTATAGTTTCGCGTTGACTTTGTCTTCTAAGGGTTGCGAGTTCGCCTCGTGTTTTACGCGAGTTGTGAGGCTTTTATAATGCCAATAAAGACGTGCAATGCATCGAGCCATTAAAATATTTGCTGGATTTATTTGACATTACGTTCGTTATTAAATATTTATTGCACACTATGTTTTACTTAGTTGCTGCGCGTATCTGAGGATAGCACTTACGAGTTTTAAAAGGTGTACAAATTTTAATATTGTTTTAAATATAAAGTCAGTTAAAAGGCAGTAAACATTTTTATGTTGTTAAATAAGGCTATTAAAGAAAAGTTGAGAAGTCGTGGAAATAGAATTGTAATAAGGGTAAGGAAGTGGTCGGGAATGGCGGGAGGTGGCCGCGAGCCGCGAGCTAAGCAGTAATTGCTCCCAAACCTGCCGCTGCTAATGTAAAAGTTTGTCAAGTCGACTATAGCCATAAAAAGTTTGTGATGGGGTCGATACAAATTAATGTGTTTGCATGTCTCCGCGCCCATTACCTTCCATTAATTTCGAAATTACATTCCGCATCTTGCCTATTAAAGATTTTGTGTTTACTTTGAACGTTGCAGCCTTAATTGTTTCCTTCAATTTAGACATTATCAGATTTGATTCGAACTTTACTGATTTTGTACGATTTCTTTTTTAAATACTACTGAACTCTTAGATTAGCTGCCCTAATGGAGTGAGTATATGTACGTTTGCAGTGTCTTAACACTTTTTGTTTATAAGACCATGCTACAATTATATACGTGATACTTTTGAAACGAGGAAGTTAAATCTCTCTTATAACGTGTCAGTCTTTGTTACGCTGCGGTTACCACGACAGCTATATTTTTCCTATTATTGTATTGCAATGAAAGACAGAAGGAGGTTTATTAATTACTAGTGGATCGTCCCAGCTTCGCACGGGTAGCGTTGTTTTTTTTAAATATCTGAGGTTTCTCTCTTCAGTCACTGCTCAAGCATTGTGAAATTCAGCGCAATGTTTTCAATTTATTAAATTTATACTCGTAGCACTCCCTAAACAGTGTAGTTTGGTGATTTTAAATGCGCTTTGATGAACGGTTCAGTATTTCCGTTTTATAGCAATTTTTTTAAATAAAACGCTATGAAGTATTTATAACAATCTAAAAAATAAATCATTACGTGATTTAGGATGCAACTACTCGCGCCATCTAGTATGTTATATGTAAATTAGTAAAGATTTGGTTTTTATCACGGGCGCGATGGCTTATTTTATGTATAATATCGGTGTTTGTCGACCGATTTCTATGATTCTTTTTTTTATTGAATAGATAATAATTTTACCTTTTTTAAATTTGGGATGAGTGAGACGTTTACAAACGTAAGAGTAAAAAAATATAATCAGAATTATCCGAACTGCTAAGCTATCAGGAATTACACGTGTTATTGTGAGTCAACCGTAAAAGATAGACATAAACTGCTGAAGATTTTTTTTTAGATAATTTTATGAAGAATATTTCCGTCACACATGATTTCTATGTAAGTTTAACCATTGAGGCTGCACACGCAACGGAAGCTTAAAAAATGGAGTAACTTCTCCCGTGTTCCCAAAATTTCCCAAAATTCCCCTTTACTACTCTGCTGGAAAGTATACAAAAACCTGCGCAGGTGTATGAAGAATAATTGTACCAAGTTTCGTTAAAATCCGTCGAGTAGTTTTTGTTTCCATAAGGAACATACAAACCGACAGACAGACAGACAGACAGACAGACAGACAGACAGACAGACAGACAAAAATTTTACTGATTGCATTTATGGCATCAGTATCGATCCCTAATCACCACCTGATGGTTATTTTGAAAATATATTTCATGTACAGAATTGACCTCTCTACAGATTTATTATAAGTATAGAAGAAAAAAAATCATTAAGATCTCCATCTGCAGACTAATTGATAGTTCTGAGCATTCCCACACAAGTGTAGGTCGCGCGGATAACCATTGTTTAGTGGTGAATGTATTGCCAGCCGTCGACATACGGGCGCCTTCACACTAGAACTTCTTCGTTGAGGATATTGACACTTGTTTGTCATCAGCCTCTCTCGGTTCTTCAACAGCGGAGAATCGAATTACCTATTATAGTGAAATCATCGCACGTGTTTCGCTCTTTTGTTAATAGTGGCTGCTTCGTATCAATTTCATTTGATGCCACTGGGCTAGAGACATTTTCCGGTTGGAAAAAACTTTGTTTCGTGACTTTTGTGTCTCAAGGTTTATTGACTCGGGGGTATGGTTTTTTATGATTGCTAGAGAAAATGTATTATGGCAACAATTAGGCACAACGAGCATAAGGTAAAACTGCGCCACGTTACGTATAATTCGGTGCCTCTCAGTGCCTTTACTTACCACCTTTTCCTCTTTTGTAAACAAGTGCAAACATATTTTTGTTAAATAAATTAGAGTAACGAAACAGACAATAATTTAGTGGAATTAAAAGTTGATCAAGGAGGGAGTTCGTAAACTTGTTATTCTTAACTCGAGCGTAATGATTAGTACAAATAGACAGAGACATTGCGCTTTCGATAGACCTATGAAAACTATTGATGGCGCCACTAGTAATAAATATTTATAATTGTATACACTTTTAGGTACAAAAGTACTAGTAATATTAGAATAAAGATTGTGTTTCGTGTATTTCATCTCAAAATAAACTCTGGTATTGGGTAAAATAATTTTATAAATATATTTTATGATCACATGATTCTAGGATGAAGTTTGAATTTAACAAGCCTTTTGTAACTTCTCACATAAATCAAAATACGGGTTTAAAAATATCATTTATTTGACACTTTTGTAAGCTGAAGGTATTACCTTCTGAATGTGATTGATGAGTTCCTCAGCGTCGAGAAGAGATAGTACTGTTCTATACCAGTAGTAAAATCTTACATATGTTGTTAAAAATGTGAATTTCAAATTTGCCAATTCTAAACCGTTCGTAGGCGTACTTGGAATCCGGTAATCTCACGAGCTAATAGATCCTATTATTCATCTCGAGAGCCGAGCCTCGCGACAGATTCGATTTGGCTCCTCGACTGCTGCGATTGATGAACTCCACACCAAGCTCGACACCACAATTTGGAAATAATCTCAATAGCTGCTTTTAAATCAACTTCGACTTTAATTGTTAATTAATACAAAAAACTGTAAGTTAATAGTTATAAAATTCTTCTTCGCTTCTTAAATACTCATGTAAATATTCATTATTTTAAATTATGGAACGATTAATATTTAAAATTTAGCACGCCTTAGTATTTTTCTGTCGGTATCGGTTACTATCACGGTTGTAGTCGTTAGACTATCAACACATACTTGGCCAGCGTGGTGGACATATTCAGGAATTTTCTCTCTTACGTAAATTTAGTAAACGCACATTGCGCAACAGTATACAGAAAACAGTCGTTAAAATCAATTAACTATAATGTCCAAACAAAGCTTTTCATCGAATGGCGTAATATTGTCACGTTATAAGGTGTAAACGTTTATTCAGCAAAACATGAAACGGATCAAATTTGTTTCACTGAGTGTCACTTAAAAGCCAATAGGTCCCCCGCGACAAACGAACATCCGATATTGTCTTAAGAGAAAGCGATTACACAAATCTGAAGAAGCTATTAATCCGGCTCGCTGCCCTCGGATGGCATCCCGGTTTGTTTAATAAAATCGCGAATTTACATATCAAAACCTACAAAGGGGCATAATTGGACTCGATGACTTAGAAAACAGAGCGGGTGAGGTAGGCCCACCACCCCGAACACCAAACAAAGGAATTATGCCCGCCTCAAGAAACTTTTAGCAATGGAAAGCGCCTTAACAAACAAACGCGTGTGTATCTAATGAAATTCCTATGGTTTCATCATAACGTACCTCCCGTACCCCGTGTGAGCCCAATTCGCTCTTAGCAGAATTATTTCGTACGGGAGAATCTTTGAAGGCGCTTGTTCTCTTGGAAAAGTTGTTAAGAAAATGGGTTGAGATCTCTTTCGAGATTTCATTACTTTGTAACTATGCGGTATGTTACGGCCGGCATCTAATTTGTTGAGTAGGCGTAGTCGGAGGAACGAATGGGCAGCGAGCATTTGGAAATAGAGCGGAATTGCCGAATCACGGAGCTTTGAACCGAAGCCGCGCCGACACGATTTGTTAGGAGACAAATGTTTGTATTCAATTGAAATACTCTAATCGGCGGTAATTAGTGACGCTACGCCTTATTTTTTACTCATAATTCCAATTTATCTGAAGCCACTTTGAGTTATTTCCGTACCATTAAATTTGGTAGCATTTTTATAACAGCCATGAAACATTTCTATAAGAAAATACCACATTAAGAGAGCCATTGGAGTTGATGATCGTAGTGTGGAAATTAATATAAATTTGAGAATTCTCATAATTATCTATAATTTTTAATTGATGTATTATGGTTCATAAGTTATAAATAGTAAGATAAAATTTAATACTTACTATCAATGAAATTGATGCGATAGTCCAACCAAAGTAGTAAACCGATTGCTATAAAAATTAATACCCACCGAAATGAGTCATATTAGTACATTCACAGTTAAGCTTAACTTTTACCCTCGCAACTATTAATATTTTACACCGGCTAAAGTCAACGTTTGGCACCATATTAAAACGCATAAATTAATAATGTAGCCAGCTTGTTGGGCTTCGAATTGGAACGATTTTATTGTCAATTTGTTGGGAAAGTGTAATTTGCGGGATGAGCATCTGATGACGCCAAGTGGTGATCAAACAGGGGGCAATGCTATGAAAACGAGCAAGGGCCCCGCAGACACCCGCACACTAACTATTCTACATTTGTAGTTCAACCTATTTCAGCAATAACCGATAGTAATAGCTAATGGACTGGATATAAAATATGGAAACGGACTTTTCATTCCTTAATAAAAAATAATGTTTATAAAAAATATTTGACTTGTCTAAGTACTAAAAATAAGAACGAAATTGAAAATTAAAACCAACGTGATAAAATTAAATGACCGAATTAAAAGTCTTTTTCCATATTCGCGAGTTGCATCGTTTGATAGTTGTGGTGGGCCGGGAGTATGCATGCAAATGTTTCCATCATATTACTGTAACTCAATCGCGGGCGCAAATGTACACAATTGCACTTAGGGGTTGGCATTCAACTGTGCATACTAGCACAACTATTAAATAAACAGAGGACCGTCTGTATTTTTCCAATTAATTCAATCAGCGGTCTAAGTTGAGGTGCTTATAGTGCATTTTACGATGATTAATACTTTTTTGTTAATTGTATTCTTATATTTTTTGTGACTGATTATAAACGCTGTGTAGTGTCGGCTACACTGTGTAGTGTTGGCTTAGAATAGCAGCACTACCCCATTTCTTCCGGTGGGTGTACGTAAGAGGCAACTAATGGTATTGGGGCTTTTAAGAGATTTTTGGGCGATGAGGTTGGAGACCCGTCACCATCTTTTCCCCACTTTACTTTCCAAAAGTGGCTGAGGAATACCTAGTTCCTTAGCTCTAGCTACCCCATCTAGGGATTTATAGCCGTCAGTATATGTATGTAAACGTCAGTCACTCACTTCTAATTGCCTCGTAACATATCAGACTACTTTATATTGTGCTCGTTGTACAGGATAGTTTACCGTTTATAAATCTACATATACATATAAAGTTTGCTTTTGTTATTATTCAATTTGATTCGTGGGCTGTGGTCTGTTTTATTATTTTAATGAGCATCAATTTTCAGAGATAATTGGATGGCCACCCCGCAATGAAACGACCGATTTATTCCTATCATTCGTCACTGGATTAATTTTTGGGACTCGGTTTAACTGACTTTCATTGATTGAATGCTTTCTCGATGCGTTTAATTTGTATATCTTAGTTGTATTTTGTGATCATCCGCTTCAGCTAGTTACTTGGTTATGTTTATTTAGAGTATCTAAAAAAGTGAGCAGTGTATGGTACTCAAGCTAGACAAATGAAAACAAAACATATTTTTAAAGAGTACTAAATTCGTTTTTCATATTTTGAACAGAATAAATGAAGTTATATAGGTTTTAACTACGTAACATATTTTTAAGATAACAGCTCATATTCAGCTCAATTATTTGTACATATGTTTATAAAATTTTATACTTACACGTAACTAAAGTATTTTTTTTAAAAATGAAATGAGAAAAAACTACGAAACGCACAGATAAACACTTAGTGTTTCATTTAACCAAAATCGAATAGTGCATAACTTTTGATTGTCGTTTATACAATTTCCAATACGATATACTTACCTTAAAAGCCTCCATCATAAACGTCCCGCGCAATTGCTAATAAATTGATTAGTTTACCTACTCGCTCCCTGTTGCATGACGAAACTGAATTAGGAATAAACCTGGCTGCACTCAACATCAACATTGCTGACCGCCGTTACTATTTACCATTGAACGAGCTTTTATGGGCAATAATCACTAATAAGTGCAGGGACATAGTAACAATAGGCATAAATAAATACAAAGCCGTATTAAGTCAAAGGGATTGCAGATGTACTAGTAATCTGAATATCACCACAACTTCTTATAAAGTTGATGTTCAATGATGATTACATTATATAACTCTAGATTGGATTACGCCTATAATATAGTATATTATATTTCCGCACGATGAGAAGGTATGGTTTAAGTAATAAATAAGTGGATAATTTTAAAACTCTAGCTAACCCTTTCAAAAAGTAATGCCGCGAGTATCGGTTGTTTAGGGCTAAATAATATGATAATGTTAAAAAAAAACATTAACTAGCTTGTTTTATAATTCGGAAAAGGTATACATTTTAAATACTGTTGATGTCGGTGTGCAGGTTTTTCAAAGTCAATATTTTATTGTCGCGCACAGTTCGTTTACGTTTCCGATCGTAATTAATTACTTTTGCTCCACTGCTCCGGTTCATGTTAGTCTGTAGGGTTGCCTCCCTTATTTTATATGCAGTTTAGCGATACCGTTGATCAAACGTAAGTTTATTTTAGTAAATACCGCGATGAATGGTCATGAACTGATTATGGTTTACTTTTTCTATACATGTTAAATAGTAAGTAGAAAAAGTTGCTTTTATTCTTATCCTCGGGTTAAAACAACAATTCTGCTTAATCATATGTTAGAAAGAAAGGTTTAAGAATATACAATATACAAAGGGCAACTACTCTGATAAACAAAATTATTGTGAATCTATGTTTTTATTTTTGACTCTAAAATCTTAATACCGGGATATTTTATCTTCAGCCCAATATCATTTCATATTATTCTAAATAGTGACAACCCTAAGAATTGAGTGCCTGAGTTTTGACAGTTTTGGTCGCGTGACTTGTCCAGTTTTTTTTCTCACATACAGTTTCAAGCAAATTGATTATGTCTATTAACTTGTTTCTTCGCCGCGACAGCCCTGGCCGTTAAAGATGCCCACAGCCCACGAACCCAGGCTCGTCATTTAAGTATTTAGAAACTGACATTATTGATAATGATTTATCACTATCAGTCTGACGAATGACTTTATTAAGGTTTAAATAAATAATGATAACTAATTGTAATTTAAATAGAGTGGCATTTTTGTTTCATAAGAGAAGCATAAACAAACAGTAGTGTTGAATTGTTATATTTGTGTAAGATAAAGTAGAGTAAACAGGTTGTGGAGGGGGGTGGCTGGGAACGGAAGCTACGGTGACATTATCATGAGGTGAGATACCGGGAGATAAGTCACGGGAAGAGATGGTGCCTCGTTGTATGCACGACCTGCTCCACATCCATACAAATAAAAACTTCCTTTATTACTGCCTATTCAGACACAACTTAACGTATAGTAATATTAATTTAACAATACTATGCTAACTTAATAATAATTAGATACAAAAAGTTATAAATATACATAATACTCATCCAGACTAAAACAGACAGTAATTTAACAATCGTAACTGATTTCTGTTGAACTAACATTTTAATATTTACACTATTATAATAATCATAATCTTCGAATAGAAGTCAAACAAAATGACAAAATTAGAATCACACTACCGGACATATTTTATAACACTAATGATTCCCACATGCCTGCAATATGACGTAACAAAGCAAAAGCTTAGCGTTGAAATAACAAACGATTAGTAGAACTAGTGGCCGGGGAATCTCACTCAGCGATACGATATTTAATAGTTTTATGATGTATTATCATAACAAATGTATACCGAGTTACTCCGATGTTACTATGATTGTTTACAGAGCAATACTATTAGATATATACTCGTGGATTATTCTCGGCGACTCAGAGATACGTAGACGGATAAACATTTTAAAACCAGCCATTGATTAAAGATGACGTTCTGTTATAAAAATAAATTAATGTATACGGTTAAAATACTTAATGGATACATACAAAGTGCATGAAGTTTGCCAGAGTCTTACAAAATCACAATTTGGTGTCTGACTTTCCTAATGGGAACTGTCTGATTGATACAGTCATGTAAATTAAAAACATATTACATTTAACAGTAGATAACATAATATTTTTCTCTATGGTTACCACAAATCTCAAGACACAATTAGCATTAATTCTGTTTATATTTTATGCAAACTTCTTTAAAGCGTCATCGCCGTAATACCATTGCTAAATGTTACGTGTTCAAACACCCATGACTAAAATATAATAAAATTAAAAAGTGTTCAAATAGAGGTATGCAAATGTGATACGTCTACATACGTATACGCTGTGTAGCGTCGGCTTAGAATAGAATAGCACTATTCCATTTCTTCCCGTGGGAGTACGTAAGAGGCGACCAAGGGCTTTTTAAGGAATTTTCGGGCGATGCGTTGGGAGACCCCTCACCAACAACCATTATTTTACCATCTTTTCCCCACTTAACTTTCAAAAGTTGCTAAGGAATTTCTTATTATTTAGCTCTGGCTACCCCTTCTAGGGACTAATAGTTGTGAGTATGTGTATGTTTGTATGTATAGAAAAGTATGCAAATACGCCATTATTTCCTATTCGGGTGGGCAATGACAATATTTTTTACCACTTAATAAAAACTGACGCACTTTGTTCACATTGCCCCTATACACTTCAGACTCCCGTTTTTTGAGCACATTCTGTATGTGATCCAAATAGGCCCTTCACGGTCGTTCTCTACTGACATTACCATCTATATAACATTAAGTAAATTTTATAATGTTTAATTGGATATGTACTCGTTAAACTTGTTTGTAATTATTTCAGCTACGTGTCATCTGTTGTTTTTACATCGTAGCCACAAGCTCGCAAGTTGCGCTCTGATGATCTCCCATCTGAGAGATAACGATAAATACTGCTGACCTTTCCTCTTTAATTGTGCTGATCTATATTTGTGATGATATCTGATAAGTAATGCTTTTTTGGGACTAAGTTATTATCGACTGAACTATTAAAATATTGAGTAAATAATGAAACTTAAATTTTGGTCATATTAAAGTTTGGTAAATTTTGGTTGGTTGTAAAAATGTCTGATCAATATGAGTAAAACCAGTAGCCAAGTGCAAGTCAGGTGATTCAATTACATTAAATACATAATATATCTTGGCTGAAAAAATGAAGAAAGAATGATAAATTCTTTGGCCATCTTTGGGAGTTGAGTGGGGAACCGATGGTAAAATAAATTGTTGATGGATCTACATCTGCAATCACATTGTCACACATAAATTTAAAAATCCCCAAACTTATAACCCCGCGTAAAGAAATCGGCAAGTGGTATTCTAATACAACTCCTTAATGCACTCTAGTTTTTCTAAATGTACCGCTTCAACTTGTTGAAACTCTTTTATAGTGATAAACTTCATAAAATAATCAACAAGATTATTTTAAAAATAAACTTACACTTTTCTTTCATCCGTTTTTAATTTAAGTATAATAAATCAAATTACAATGTATGTTAAATGTTTGTACAAGACAGGAACTATAAGATGGCCATGTTACAATAAACTGTACAAATTATAGTGAAATAGAGCAATAGCAATAGGGCAGGACGCTCTTCGCTTCCACAGTTTATATTAGCTAGTCAATGTTCCGATGTTTTTCTAATAACATGTTAAACAAATCATAACGTTTATTTTCGTTCGACACTGAACGATCACACGCCCGGAACTCTATTCTGTTTCAAATCTCCCGGTTTTATGTTTTCATTATTAAAACTTTCGTGTAAACAACTGATCTGTATTTTTCATATTTCATACTTCAATTATATTGTATGGCTTATCGTTTTGACTTCAGGAAAATAATTCTACTCATAATTCTAAATGTAACTTCTAAAATTAGTTCATTTATTTCAACTGTTCGTTTATCTTTCAAGTGTGTGCCTAATGGCGGTTGACGAAATACCACTTTTTGCCGCTCTTACTACTTAAAAGCTGCCGATAGCATATGTTATTAGGATGACTCGACAGAACAGAAAGCATTTCATAGTCAGAACACCATCCGGGATAAAATTAATTTAAATAAAAGAAAGAAGTTCGAGCGTGTAAATCGCGAAGCAGGTAGTTAAAATCTCTGATGAGGACGGCAATAGTAGCAAACGGTAGCAAATTTTCATCCATTCTCATTGATGAAGCGTAGCAACATAAATAGAAATCTATTAAAAACCCAAAATAGAAATAAAACAAGCAGCTCAACGTTCGATTTCAATTTCAATTTGTATCCCTGATTTGGCGCCAGGGTTGAGAAAAAACTGATGGCCGGAATGATTCTCCAAATTTTGAGTTAATGATGTTTAGTGATAAATATTACATAAAGAAATTTGAGTGTCACTAACATTCGTTCTGGAAATAGAGTAAAAGCACAAAGATCGCGCGGTGAAGGGGCGTCGCTGGAACGGGTGGCAGCTCGCGGCGGCAGCGGCGGTCACTCGCCCGCAAATTGTATAATTTCGCACAACAAAACAATTTTACAGCACACGCGGTGAATAGCCATGTCCGAACCAATACTCGTCAAACATTCGAACAAAACGTGCCAAACACACACGAGATGAACTCCTCCTGGCGTAGCGTACTCTACTCTTATTAAAAACAAACAGTTGGAATAAAATTCAGACGAATTCAAAAGGAAATTTAATGAAACAAATTTCTACAAATATTGCGAGTAATCAGATCGCAAAGTAATACTAGACATGAAAAGAAAATTGATGTAATAGGGTAATATGTAGCAAGTTATGAGTGAGCTATGACATTGGAAGGAGCACAAAGGGGAACGACAAAGGACGATTTAAAGACGGCTCGTCTACGAATGCTATAAAGTTACAGATACTTTGTCTGAAAGACGAATATAAAAGAGCCACGGCTCAGCCCGTGATGTAATGATACGAGCAGACGAGCCGTTATTAGATAATCCCGATCTATTTATGTTCCGGTATACGAGACGATTGAAATAATAGCTACCTTTTTTATAAATCTACTAATCGATGTTAAGAATCCTTTGAAACTCGTAGACAAAAGAAGTAAAGTGGAAGCCATAAAGAGAGTAATCTCTGAAAGTCGCAACAAAAAGGAATCTACTCTTTCTGTAGATGACGTCTCTGTTTCATTGGGAGCAGTCGTCGAGTTTCCTTTGTAATTAAATATTGAAATTAAGAAATGAACAGCGCTAATTACAAGAGGTTGTCCCTTGGGGGCTGATTATTTTGCCCCAACATTTGCAATAAGGGATACCGGGAGCTGGGTTACACGATTCGCGATTAATATTTTACGTTTTAATGTTTCCGCAGCGTTCTTGTATTACCAATGACGACATTCGCTTCGTTGTTCATTTACTAACTTTTTGCTACTGTCAAAGTTTTAGATTAAGCTCCAGCAATTTAGGTGCAGTATTGTTCTTGTATGCCTGTTAATTTAATACCGGCCTACCTATGTTCACAGCTTTTAGGCCAAAAGGGGTAACCGGATATGCAGAATAAAGGCACATTTTAAAATGAAGAGGGTTAAATATAATAAAATAAAAACGTTCGTAATGTTTCCAGCCACATAGCCCATTAAGATATCTATTGCATCTTATTTCTATACCTTCGGCAAGAAAATATACAGTATAAATATTCTAATCCGGTACTACACTGCACATGACTAAGACATGTTTTTTTTTGTTTAATAAGTACCTACTTGTTTTTTTTAATGTGACATATATAATTTCTCTACAATAAATCGTAATATCGTGGAACGAGCCGGCAATCGAGACATAAATTCATGTTTGGACATTTCAATTATCTCGACAGCAGCGTGGCGTGCTACCAATGATGTTCGTGCCAACGCCAATAAAGAAATAAAAAGCACGAAACCAACGATTTTAGAATAACCATTGACCAAATAGTTCTTTACCATTATCAAACAGCGCGAAATGTAGCACAGCCAGCAAAAAAAGTAGAAATTGTAAATAGTAATAGTAGAGGCGGCGGCGTCTGATCTGATGAAATGCTCTACATCAAATGATAACATGTTAGGAATATCTTTATTAGCTGTCAAGGAGTTAAAGTCGAGTACCTCGGGAGCAGTTTAATACTCCATCAGACAAACGTAATTAGTTTTGTATATAAAATGCCTCGAGAAATTGAAACGTAACAGCTACCTGACTGTAGAGGTGACTTGCTATAATAAAGTACAATCGGCACGAAAATGGTTTTGCTACCAACGATTTTATAAACAAACGGTAAACGGTATCATAAAAACTCGTTTTGTTACAGTATAATAAAATTCTTGACTGATTTCGGTAAATAAAAAAAATATAGTAAGTTAGTAACATTTATTCAGAACAAAACGCTATAAGGTCTTTTCAACTTAACTGTACCAAAGTTGTGTTTTCTCTATTAGACACATTTTTATTATTCTGTTTAAATTGGATTTTTATCTTTCATTAATTTCTTCATCTGTATGGTGTTATCTTTTAACAATGACCTCAACAAAGAATACAATAAGTGTTTAGATTCTTCGTTCATTGTACGTAAGTAGGCAAAACCGTGTTTGATTCTCACAGGAAGGGCTTCGTACTGGTATCGTACTAAAACCAGCGTTTAGTCGCTTTAGCCGTTATCGTATCTAATCGTAAGAGGCGACTAACGGTATTGGAGCTTTTTAAGGGATTTTTGGGCTATGCGGTTGGAGACCCATCACCAACAACCTTTATTCTACCATCTTTTCCCCACTCAACTTCCAAAAGTGGCTGATAAAATTTCTAATTTCTCAGCTCTGGCTACCCCTTTTAGGGATTTATAGCCGTGAGTACATGTATGTATGTATGTATATACAATTTTAAAAGCTATCTGTCTACGAAACGTTTATGTTTTTCTCATTTGCCGTATTAGTTTTAACAATATTCTATTTCGTAAAGTAACGTCCGTGTACTAAGTAAATGTTTTTATTGACACATTCTTATTACGAGTATTATTTTTACTTTTTACTATGGATCCCTAAAAACATGACATGGGCAGCATGCAAAAGTTAAAGGTTGTGATTCCCTCAGGAGAAGTTCACATAAAACATGGAACCATCTTGGTGTAACTGCGTATAAAATTATTGTTACGTTGAATTGTATCATTTAACTTTTTCACCCCAAGCGTTTCTACATTTTTATTTTAATGACACAATCTTCCTGGGACTTTGTACGCTAATTGCTGGAGTTCCTCCGTTTGCGTAAACAATTACACTTTTTAATAATATTTTAAGTAGCCATTTTGTTACATTTTATTTTAGGTTAGAGATAATTTGTTTTTTTTTTGTTTTATGAGGTAATGTAAGATAAATGAAACTTCATGGTTTGATAGTTTATAGTAACGTTTTCTTAAAAAAATATAACTTGACTAATTTACTTCCATATTAGCGTATCCATATATTCGTAAACTGATTTTTATTTAACAACAATAGTTTTGAATTAAATAACAAGTCTCATAAGAGACGAGATAATGATACTATATCTATAAATACTCAAAAAGCCAGTGTCAAATATAATTACTTAAATCCACCGTACTCCAGCTTACACGCTACGTAAATGTTACCGCATAAAAGATTAAAAGATGCAATAACAGAAAGCATTATTATTCGATTCAAACGCACCAACTACACTTTTATAAACCACCGTATGATTAATCACACCCCTGCAATATTAGTCAGGAATATGAATTTAACAACCGAAATAATTTATCTCGTTTGTTGTGAGCTCACATGCGTAGATAAACAGCTACCGCGCTTAGGTTTGCTCTAGATAAGATAACTGGTCGTCTGTTTTACCTGCTCTACCGATTTGTGAATCATATTAGAGTTCCACAGTTCATTCATATTTTAAAACATTTTGTGGGTGATATAGGGATGTTGGTGGTATGGAAACGTGGTGGAAAAGAATTACTTTTAAAGTACTGCATTTTAAGAACTGTTTCACATTTATGAGCAAAAATCAATGTTACATGGAAACATGAAAGTTATTCATGCTATTTTAAATAATGTTCACATAATTGTACCAAAACTTTCAATGATGTAGTTTAAATCATTTTACGCCTATTTGTTGAATCCTATCGTATTAACACACGAACTATGTATCCCTATTTTTTTAATCGGTTGAGAAGGCATAGATAATACGACCACTAATCAGAAAAAATAAATACTTTATCTCAGAAAGTCACCATCCATTTCATAAAAGAAAAGATTAAACACATTAAAAACAGATGGCTAACTCAGTATAAAGTAGATTGCATTCTCTGAATGATGGAACCCTAAGTTGCAACACCTGAGAAAACAATGACGATATTGTAAAATTTACTAAATTGATACAAACTTCCTCATAAGTGTAATGAGTCACAATACTTGAAGGAATTGAATAATATCTCTATACATTTTTACACGGGAAAAGAAAAGTGCATTAAAAACTACGATTATGCTACGACATAAGTTTATTACTCCGGAAAACAGTTATCATAGATTTAGACAGGGCTTCGGTCATAGTTAAAAATAAAAATGCAAAAGCAGACTAAACACGAAACACAATTTACAGACCGGATATTAGAAATTATTTGCTTCTAGTAAAACATTAAATTATATATGAGACTCGCTGTTACATACTTACTTGAAGACGTACAGAATGTCAAGCTGAATACATTTTGGCAGTACCTTTGCACTCAATTTGCGTATGACTATGAGTACATATTTGAAATTATAAGCACTGAATGATAATTATAGTCGTTCAAAAACCAACTTGTTACTTAAGGAAAAAGTATGTAACTTTTTAAATCTTTATTCGTATTGATGACACCGCGCATTGAAACTACACTCAAACACATCAATGGTCATCATGATCAAACCCACTTCTAGATCATAAGATACATACACTGAAGACATTTACAACTTACATACAACATTAAAACGGTTCAAAATCATTCGTAACATCACCAGCCGTATTTTTAGTTCGGGCCACGACAAACGTTTTAAAAAGTGTTTAATTTACAAATGTAAACATTGCCTGTAGTGCTGTAGCGTCTAGTCTTGTAAATAGTCATTGAAGAAAATAAACATTTTATACTTTTATACAGAATATGAGTATTAGCTTGCGATGGGCTGTCGACGAAAAGTTAGCGGCAATGTTTTATTGTCTTTAGTCAGGATGTTTATAATCTTAGTACGATGAGGGTGTGAAAGGAATATTAAACTATATTTATAACTTAATCGTGGCTCAGCTTATCAGTGAAAAATATGTACCGGCATTCTTGTTATTTGCTAAGTTATATAATTATATGCCAAAAAATGGACCATTACAATAACGAAGGAAAAGAGGAAGAAAGCTTTAAATTATATCATTC
Source organism: Bedellia somnulentella (assembly GCA_963576735.1). Taxonomy (NCBI): domain Eukaryota; kingdom Metazoa; phylum Arthropoda; class Insecta; order Lepidoptera; family Bedelliidae; genus Bedellia; species Bedellia somnulentella. The sequence goes on from OY755179.1 coordinate 11,463,722, forward strand.
AATTAACTAAAAATAATAATATATTATTAAAACAAATATTATTGTTCATTGTATAGTTATAACAGTGAGTTCTGCAAATAGCAAAACTAATCTTAGATATTTTGAAATATATACTTACCATATTTTTCTTCCAACCAAACACTACGGTACTTTAGCATTTTTATAGTAACGATTGAATGGTATTAGGCGAAATATGTAGGCGGTTATTTGCGAAACTATCGATCATGATATCTCACAGACGAATCTGGGGCCAGATAGACTCCTTTGTGTCACTGTTTGCATAGTGACAAACCCATGAGTGATGAATATTGCCACGCAAATATTACAAAAACTAGGACTATTCGCGGTGTGCATTTCGCTGGGGTGAGCGGTGACTTATTGACATTCAGACAATTGGAGGTTCGGTGAAACGTATCGATTACACATGTTTTTTTCCAAAAGAAGAAGCATGTGTTTTTTGGATGATAAGGTTTTGTATTTCACAAAAATGATTAATTTTGAGTTTTTCACGTGATAGAAGAAAATACAAGATCCACTAAGCCAAAAATCAGTTTTTTTATCATTTTACAATCTGGAATATAATAAAAAAAATATCTGTGTTCTCTTTTTGATTTCCTACATTAAGAGCCACAAAAACCTTTCAAACAAGATATAAGGTGATACCAAAACCGAAAAAGTCATAGTGTTTTAAAGAGCTCGGTAAATGTTTTAAATTGAAGAGCGATTAACCGTGGAATGTAAGTCGATCTGGCGCGCACTTATTGTACGTATAAATTGCCAACCGCAGACAAGTTATCTGCTCTCGACACGTTTGGCGCGCTTCATCTTAGCTCGCGACATATTGTGCATTGCGTAAATCGGACCTAGTCGTTCGGTAATAAATCGAATGCTTTTTAATGGTGGTTTATCGAAGGGAATGAGCTTTGCGGTATTCAGATTACGAACGAGCACTAAGTGGCGGCGAGGGATCGGCACGTGCGCCCTTATCTGTGTCCCTTGACACTTTCAATATTCAATTTCGATGCGACTTGCGGCCTCTTTACTCCTGGGGAGTAAAGTGTTCTACTACTTTTAACTGCAATGCCTAAAAAGCAGTCTCGATAAATATTAACTTTATTTTATCTGTCAACTGAATGAATACCTGATATCAAATAAAACTCGTTTATTATATTCAAATAAAAACCTAAGTTTTTTTTATAAATATCAATAAAAAAAAAAGTGGTTGGTTATACAAGATAATATTCTGTAATGAACGATAACAACTAGTCCTAAATGAAGTCCGCACCTACAATCACCCCATAAAAGCGTAACGGAGACCACGAGCGAAATCATTGCAATCCAAGCTAATGGAGTGTCTAGTGATGAGGTGACATAAAAATAAATAGCCGAGAGTCGGTTTCTGCGTGTAAGCCGATACTATGATAACAGCGAGCCCCAATAATTGCCGAACTCGCGTACGACTCGCGCCGTAACCTCCACCGCTGTGTACAGGATGTACAGTTGCTTTCGACTTAAGATGTCACCAAATATTTGTTCGCTACGTATTTTGTTAAATATTTTCACCCCGCTTATAAACAATTTTTTCAGCAAAACTATTCGATCATTAAGAATAAATAAATTGTAGTACGGGTCTTAATAATTATTTCTAAATAAGTCAAAATAGTTAGCATTGTCTTACAACACCATGAAATCGCTGTCAAAAATTGCACAATCCCTAGATAACTATAATGAATGTTTTACTATACTAAATATTAAATGTTTTACTATACTAAATATTAAACTAATCCGTTATTAGAGAGATATTAAGCAGAAGTTTGTTATAATTATTACCCTTTTTTATTGGTCGAAAAAGTTAACTAATCTATACTTTAGTCGGTCATAAATTGCAATAGTAATTATTGACTCGTCCTGTATGCTGTACCTCCCTTAAGTAGTATATATATAAGCGAGGTCGTGATGGAACCGTTGCTAGTAATGCAATATGAATCCTTATGATCATTTTACTTAATCAACTAACATCGTTTTACTCATAAATAAAAGATGTTATTAAAGGAAAGAAAAATTTCGACACTGGCGGGAACGTGTAAAAAAGAAACAAAGGATAGAGAAATTTCGCGCTGGGTGCCAACTGACACTGTAGCTCAGTTGGCAGAGCGACGGGGGCGTATACCCGAAGGTCGCGGGTTCGAACCCCGCCAGTGTCGAAATTTTTCTTTCCTTTAATAACATCTTTTATTTATGAGTAATAATCCCCACATGAGGAATTCATGTCAAAAAACATTAAATAACATCGTTTTAGTTTTCGTATTTCAGGAAATACTATATAATATTTATCTAAAATATTGTCATTTGACTAAGGTACATTTGAAGTATTTAAAACGTAATTACAAAAGTTATAGAACTTCAATTAAAATGTTAATAACAAGTTGGAAAGCCCGTTGTTTTCGGAATTGCAAGCGATATTCTTTATATCGCATAAATCAAGTTCTCGCGTGAGGGTTCCCTCAGATTTATTTTTATTTATTTCCCTCCCCGCACAAGATTTAATACCAAAAGACGTCGGCCACAGTTTCCACAATTTCACGCTTATTGTTTTCCCATCCCTGATTTATGAGCGAGTAATAGACAACAGTATATTCTTGGACGCAATAAAGTTTGCCACCTAAATCTTTAGCCGTAAGCCTATTAGATGTTGCTGGACCTCGGCGATAAACGCTACTGTTCTTTAACATCAAGCTATATCGCTTTTCCCCCTATTTTTTCTTGGAATAATCTACTTTTGTTGCTCTAATTATTCAACTGCGTTAAATGTTGACTTATGCGTGTTCTATTTTATATATGTACAATTAATATACATATTTAAAATAAAGTCATACAATTTGAGTAAAACGACTGTTCAATGATGAAAAGCGTATGCTATTCCGATACATACTAGTTTATACGATTCTTTACCGATTTGATACGTTCAAAGAGATCTTAGACTACAATTTATACCGTGCATAATTTGTGATTGAAAGCTATAGTCCTACTCTAATCGTAACCCACACAAATTATCAGCTAATAAAAGAGTCTGTAATCTGCGATTCCCTTGTAGTATAGGGTTGCCATCACCACTTTTGTAGTCTGTTTTATTCGAAACAAAACTTCCTAGTTAGTTAGGAGGATTACGTATTTAATAGTATTTTGACGGCCTTGGCTTTGAGGGAAACCAACTATAGGACGGATGGCAACCTTGTGGTAGCCTAGTACACTGATAGTTATAAAAAATATATAAATAGATAGGAAGCCATCTCAAGTACTACACGTCTATTGGCAGAATTATGTTTTTTCTGTTTCCGAACCTGATTAGTGTAAGTGTTTGGTTTTTAACCGCAGTAACGTGCTACTATTTCCACAGTTCCAGGCCGGGTCGACCTCCAAAACGTGCATCTGGTGTGGGACTCTCACTGGCTGCCACACAGTTTGCCGGCCACCCCTTCAAGAAACACAGGCTTGAAAATGGAGACTACTCGCCCTATGAAAACGGACATATGAGTGGTGAGTTGCTTAGAATTATAGTTAGTTTTAAGAGATTATTTAGTTTAAAATTTTGGGTCTAACAAATTATTATTAATTACCAAAAACAGCATTGCAGTAAAATGAGATTTTTCAGTTTTGTTAGTACGTCGTCGATCATTTTAAATAATACGGTTTAGTAGAATTCCCACAAATGCAAAATTAACTCAAAGTTATAATGAACCACCACCTCATGTCTCCACGCCTTCTAATTCCACAAACAAATTATAGATGATACAAAATCATTCCAAATGCAAACGAAGAAAGGGAATAAAGTGATTAAATAGAGCTCAGCGCAAGACGGTTAGCAATCAATCATTTTAGTCGCTTACACCATTATGCGAGCTAGACTCTTTGTCTCTTTTTAGTTTACTTGGTTTGCGTTTTGCATCCCTTTTCAGCAGGAACTGTCGTGGCAGACAAGGGAGCAATTACATTCGTGATCTTGCATAAGTGGTACTTGCTTATCTCGTACTGCTGCCTCTAGAGTTTCGCTGAAGCTTACCAGATTTTTTCATCAATTTGCAATTTAAAACAATTGACATTTACTATTTTTTAAGTACAAACAAACCAAATGCCAATGAAAATGATAGTAATATGAGTCATGTCATGTAGCTCAACTCAACTCAAACTCAACTTTCTCGCCGCATTCTCTGAAGGGGTGACAGAGATACTATTATTTCTGAAACTTCATGTCACATTTAAATCATCTGGTGACATGACTCAGTACAACATGATCTCCATACAATAATCTCTCGCATTGCTTACAACCTTAATAAATTAACCAGACATTAGATAATGCACATTGGTATATGCCTGACTTAGGATTTAAACCCGCATATCCTGCATGAAAACCAGTGATTTTCCTAATAAGCTATCACGAATTTCATGAAGCGAGTCTCTTAAATCATTGTAGGTACACTACCTACTAATAAGCTTACATTGAAATACAATACAATGTATAAATAACAAATAATTGCTTTGAAATTTGAATCAGATTAGAGGCAACGGAAATAATTCTAATTCGCATAATATGATTAAATTCGATAATGATAGGAAAGGCTCTGTATATTTAGTTATGAGACTGTTAGCCTTGAACAATTAAATTCCTTATTGAGGCTGATTAATTCAACAAATAATACATAACACATATAGACATACAACATTAGCACAGTTAATGGAATATTATTCTTGTTGTTATAAAAATAAAAACATAGAGATTATTATTATATGTAAGTTCTTAAAAACTAACATCAAAGTACATACAACATTAAAGTATAATTTTGGAATAATTACAGTATTGGATCTTTATTAATGATACATTCGTTTCTAGTACCAAGTTCATTCGTACGCATTATAAACGAACTCCAACGCTAAGCCAATATTATTTTGACGAGTCGTTGACAGTGGTTTACAGTTGATGAAACGTGCACACATTATTATATCTCACACATACACATTTAGCCTATTCCAACACGAATCATACGAGTATAGGCAAAGTGATGTGTGTGTAGGGTGTCAATCTTTGTGCGGGTGGCGGGTGGCCCATTTTCGCCCCGTGAAATAATAGGATACGAAAACATCGGAGGCAGAATATAATCCTCCTAAGGTTGAACGGAATGGAAATAGGAATACGAAATGCGTGAAAGGGATGTGCTTGTCCCGTCGACCTACAAAGGGTTACCAGTGTTTATCTACTGTACTAAATCAAATTCGCTGTTCGTTTTGTTTATAGTTGACTAAAGATTAAGATTTAGCTCTGATTGTTATTTAATCTATGCGTAGGCAAGAGGAGCAAAAAGCGATTTACCAAATTAATTTCAGCGTAAAAATACTTTGTTTGGTGTTAAATGTGTGTAGATGAAAATGACGCGAGAAATGATATTAAAATTAAAGGTTTCGTAGAGTTGGTGAGTCTCGTTGTCATAAACCCGAGGGATAATGCAAAGCATTATAACATTACCTTAGGGGGTGTAAAAGCTTTGCATTCTGATTGAATTCTGCGACTGAAATTAAGTAAGGATTTCGCTGTTTATGTTAAGGGCGAGGGATTTGATGGATCAGTCAATTTGTGTTTCTCTGTTACATGTCGTCGCCTTTGTTCTTTTGTTTGTTAATGTGTTTAAACTGCCATCACATCAAGATCTGTTACCGTTTTTATAATGAATCCATATTTATTAACGCTCGATATTGCTCATTAGAATTTCTAATTGGATCGATTTATTTATTCGTTTCGATAAAAATCATTGAACATTTATCGCAATGTGGCGAGATTACATTCATCACAATCAGTGGGTCGAAACACATGTTGCCGTTGTAGATATCTCCAAGACAGAAAATACCGTGCGAGTCGGTGCCTCCGTGGCTTTGAAGCAATCATAACATTTTTTTTATTCCATTCCTCAAGCGCCGTTTACTAGTTTAATGGTTAAAACATCGAATACAATTGCGAGCAATCAAACAAATTGCAGTTGCACCTTATAAGGAAATCGCAATAATTAACCCGGTGCCAACAATTAAATGCAGAAGCGGCGCGAGACCGACAAAAAAGTGTTATTACGAATGAAACTATTTGAAGAAAACTGACGTTTGGTTTTTGCGTAAGCGCAGCCGTCAAGATATGCTGTGAACACGCTTCAGGCTAATTCCTCTGTTGCTCAGCGCATTGACTACCACACTTTTAGATTAGATCCGATATAAAGCAGTTACGGTGAGATTGACATCTTTTGATTATAAGATGCATTAATGTGAGAAGGATCTTGACTTTTATTGGAATGATAAAACAAGTATATATTTGGTTTAGCGATACAGTATGACTGTTTAAAGAATACTTTTTCTAGCAGAATTCTTTCAAATAGTAGTAAATTCAAGAAAGAAGAAAAAATACAGCATTGTATTAACTTACTCAACTAAGCAACCTTGTAACTTTGACCGTTTCATCTTGATAAATATTTGCGTCTTTAGAGCTATTTCTATTTACTTCTTCAAACTGTTCCTGATTTTTGGGCTAGCAATTTTGTTAACGGGATAAGATTAACCATCATGTTTTTCAAATGTGCAGCGGTAATTTTGTGTGTAATTAAAGGCAATCAAAACGTTTGATGGGTATTAATCCAGTGTGAAAATGTTCTTGAAGTGGAGCTTAAGTAATGAAATTGGTGGCACAGTTCGATTGAAATCAGCATTTATCAGCAACTGCCGACATGCTTCACCTGCCGGCACATGCTTATTACGCTACTTAAACCAAATTTTAGCATTCAGCTCTTCATGTGCCCTTTTGCTTCACTCAGTAGTAAAGTAATGCTAACTATATTTCTGTCAATTATGGTCTTTCAATAACTTTAATATTTGTAACATCGTGAAACAAAATTAATTATATGGACTAAACAATTTTATATTTGGAGTTTTTTTGATTTGGATATTTACATAAGACAAAATGAAATAATAATTTTGTGGTTCATAATTAAAATCCTTGTGACCTTAAACCTGACACAGCTTAAATATATAGAAGTTGAGTAGTGGCATTTGTAATTATAGAAGCTATTTTTCTTTACTGAAAGTTACTTATGACATATACACGTTGTTTTTCATCATATTCATTAATAATTTAATGAAAACTTCAATTGATACTATTTTAATTACCATGCAACTAAGTGTTGAGTCCTTGAGTCAGTACAACATAAAAAACACAAATTATCGCATTAAAATGGCATTTGAAAGGATGTAAATTTGTTATAGCAAATATGTCGTGCATAAAATCATTAAGACGCATTTTATCGGCGTTAACTTCGGATCCGAGTGTAGTGCTAACACCTTGAATTCATCATAGCATTGCATTTATTTCTTGTCAAATAAAAAAAGGAAGCGGTGGAATTTCTTTTAATTAGCCCACAAACGTAAGTGCCGATGGTTGCCGCTGCATTGCAGCCATATTTTATATGCTCTTGTCCAAGTGTTGCGCTAACATTCCCCTTTCGTCCAATTAACACTTTGCATGCAGTTTTTGGAATAGTTCTCTCAATTTCGACGTCAATTATATTAACAATCGTAGGAAATGAACGTTATTTATTAATATTTTTTTAATGAACAAAAACTCGTAATGGATGTTTTATTCTCTTTATAGTCTAATAGTTATATTACGCTCGGCTTTTTTGTGAATTTTAAAACGGAATCTCAATATTTATTGCGGAATTTTAATAAATTTTCAGACTTAAAAATAGTTCACCCATATAATTGCAATTCGAGGCTTTTTTGTGTCTTATTCGCTTGATGCATTGCTCTTTACATGCTGAGAGAAGAGAGGCTTGTATAATAAATGCCTTAATGTTCTTATTTATTACGACGAATAAATTAATCTAAGCTCAATTTGATGTTATATCGCTTTAGTTGAACTCATATTTCAAATGCATTTCTTAAACCGCTTATAAATAAAAAAAATAAACGTAACAAATACACGAGATATATAATCTATGAAATCTATTTAAGCAAATGATTAGTACCGGTAGTAAAGTTGTTAAGCCGATATAATTGAAATGGCATGGATATTAGCAAGCAGACAAAATACAGCAAATGTCATTGCACAACGTTATCTCTAACCTCATATCAGCTGAGCGAGACTCAACATTTGCCTCGCGGCAATTACATATCAATCGATCTCACGAACTGATCGGTTAACCAGTTGATATCAAATTATATGTTTCACTCTTCCGCACATCGCTCGCATTGAGCTGCTCCAAACGATAGGAAATGTCTGCTTATTGACTGTAGCTCCCACATTATTATTCCATTATTTTGATGGTTTTCCAAATTAAAAGCAGTTATTTCGCAAATTGGCAGTCATTGTTGACATAGTTACTTTATCAGTAGCTGCTATCGAGCCCGATCTGCTCCTGCGAGCTAAAGGCCAAATAACATAAAGCAGCTGCACTACAAAAAACCGCTCCGGGCAAATAATCCCTCTATTGTATAAATCTATAACATTTGTATCATAATTGAACTCATCCAACATACGGTTATTAATAAAAATATGATTCGATATTTCTGTTCCTCGATTCGTCTTCACAATGGCATCGATTCTTTTGTCAGTGTTTATGGATGAGTTACTCGTTTGTAATTGCTTTCGGTTTTCATGTTTTTTGTGATACATGTATGTGATTGTATTACAATTAAACTTGAGTACGTTTTCATAGATACGCTTGTCATTCTCTATAAGGGTTTTGAAAAAGTTGGATATGAATATCCATTTGACTGATGTTCGCGTACCACACGCATGATAAATGTGCTGCTAATATAATGGCTGTCGCATCTTAATCCCTTTAGATCTGTTTTTCTCAGATAAAACTGTATCCCGGTCAATTTACGAGTAATTAAGCTGGACCCTCTTTCGCAGTGCGACGAGGGTATACTTTCATTTGGTTCATCAAATAGACTGAACGTTAAGTTGACTGTACTTAATGTTGTGCCACATACATTTCACACTTTGATGGCAACACTGCTCAGAAGTTAAGGAGACATAACTGGATCCAGAGGCTGCAAATTTTGAGATATTTTTAATTTGGTTCGTCATATTCAGGCTCTGTATTTCATTGGCACCAGCATACTTAAATTTGTATAGTTTAAGTAAGATTAGCGGAAATTTGCAATTTTTCACTTTTCTCGCAATTTTTTAAGACTCTTTAAAAAAAGGTGTGTTTTTGTTTTCATAACACGTTCTAGTATAAAATAAAGTCTAGATATCAATAAGTTAGTACTACCGTAAAAAGTAAGTTAACAAGCAAAGTTTATATCGGTATGTCCTCGTGTCGCAAGTTAAGGCTGACATGTCTTACAGACATAACTTCTCAAATTGCGTTCGTAAGTAAAGATCGTGGATTAGCGAGTGCTAGGGCAAATATTTTATTACAGTCCAAATCTCTAGCCCTTCACGTTTTATTGTTCATAAGGCTGGTCCGAGCCAAATGAAACGGTTTATGGCGGTGACGACGGCAAGGAATACACCGTTTCGTCTAAGCCTTCGAGATATACTCCTCATAACTTTGCGCAGTTTTTCTTAGAGGATGTTTCGTAGTTTATCTTTAACTTGGAAGACACATTTTCTGCCAACGTTTTGGTATTGTCGAATCAGTTAAATAACTTAGGGTTGTGTATAGTAAAAATGATTAAAATTTTTACAACATTTAAATATATAGAATCGTAAGATTTAGTGTCGTTATAAATAATTTTGTTTTGCCTGAGCAGTAGATCTCAAACATATTTCGCGATGATTTGACTAAACAATATTTAAATTTATGTATTACATTTACATAAATTATATACATTTATCAAAACACATTTTTTTTCATTTATCAAACAACAACAAAGCTAGAACTCAATATCAAATGATCAGTGAGAGCTGCACGTATGAAGTATTTGATATTGGCTTTGTTGACCCAAGTTATTGGTTGTTTGCCTTTTGTCGGTGATTGTACTGTTATTGCCGACCGTACCGATATTGTCACTCATCTGCTGACTGTACATGCTACAAGCTGTAATAGGCTTTAGTTATGTTCCGATGTTGAAACAGATATTAAATCCTGAGTTTTTTTGTTAAGTTATAAAGATTTGACGTAATTAAAATGAAATGAAATGAATTTGCTGTGTAGTGTCGGCTTAGAATAGCACTACCCCATTTCTTCCGGTGGGTGTACGTAAGAGGCGACTAACGGTATTGGGGCTTTTAAGGGATTTTTGGGCGATGCGGTTGGAGACCCATCACCAACAACCTTTATTTCACCATCTTTTCCCCGCGCAACTTCCAAAGGTGGCTGAGGAATGTCTCATTCCCTAGCTCTGGCTACCCCTTCAAGGGATTTATAGCCGTGAGTATATGTATGTATGTAAAATGACTAATATACTGCTAAAATGAAACTTTTTTTTTACGATATAAACATACCATATATTTTGTGAGGTATTTTTCAATCTTCATGCTAGCCTAGATTGGAATTTGGATATCAAGTTTAAATGTTGCAAAAGTGACTGAATAGTCAGGGCGATCACTTTCATTAGTACGTCCTGAAAGATTGACAGTTATTTAATATTCTGTGCCTTAAGAAGAAAGATAAACTTTATAGAAAACATAAACAAAAAAATCTCCCTACCTATACTTTACCATTACCACCTCTATGACAATAGAAATAGGGTTCACAAAACGGTTAATATTCCCCGCGCCGTTTTTGAGAAGCGAACGAGTGTTATACCTTATACACATGCAAGTCCGTTATTTGCCATTGATATCACTCATGTGTAATTATGTATTTATTGTAAATGCAACCATTTCTCATCCGCCGGTAATTTGCTTTTAATTCGAGTGTTTTCGTATCATTTCGAGTTTTCGATCTTTTGTTCTGCAGGCGAGCTGTCCAAAACGCTCGGATAATGGCAAATACCTTGGTTTTAGCGAATGAAATGTGCGAAACTGTTTATACGAAGATCGCCAAGGCTTAGTGTTCCATAGCGCTGTGACTTTAATCATGAGAATGTACCTATAGTTGAGAATCTAAATTTAAGATAATTGTAAATATTTGGGTTATTCTAAATCTAAAGTAATTATAATTTTTTATCTAATTGTGGGTAACTATGTTATAACTTTAACCTTTATTGCTAGTAAATTTTTGTATGTTTTTTATTGATTCTCTTTTTTGTTTTTTATTTTATAACTAATTTATTTTAAATGATGTTAAAATTAAGTTGTAAGTTATATTTTGTATTATGTTACTTGTTCTTCTTGTGCCTACAAATGGCGAATAAACGTTTTTCTTTCTTTCTTTTTCTTTCTTTAAATTATTAAATAATATTAAACCTACAACTTTCTTTAATAGCCGATTCATTTTTTACGATTCTACTTGTAATAGGAACCGAATGAAAAATAAAAAGCTGCTTTGCAGTAAGTGATTGTAAGTTATCATAAGCTTTTATAGTTCGTGAATCAGGCTTGGTGTGGACTTTTATGTGTTTACGTTAAATTGCTGTTTGCTTTATATGTGACGCTAACGAGTGAAACAATGTTGTTTTATTGAAATAACGATATGAACTTAAATTGCAATACTTAATGCCACACATAGACATTTAGTTAAGCAAAAAAACTCGTTTAGATGCAATATTAGTATAATCTCTTTTGTAACTTACCTATGTAATGTCAGCTTAGAACAGCACTGATTCATTTTTTCGCGCGGTCGTTGTAAGAGTAGACTCCGAACCAACCATCCTTTATTTTACCATCTTTTCTCTACGTAAGTGGTTAAAGAGTTTCTGATTCTGAGACTCAGGTGATTAATCCCTTCTTGAAATTTATGGCCATCAGCTCATACTGATGGCGTTCATACATATTTATACATACTCATGTATGTATAAATATAATCTGTATTGTACCGTTTTGTTCCGATAAAAGCGTGCCATTATTTTATGGTAAAACTACGATTCCATTACAGTAGTAAAACATTTTCTGCATTAAATTACTGAAAACCCATGTCCAAACATTCCTTACCAACTTTTTATTAGATCGATAATGGTAAACAAACAAAAAAGTTTTGAGGCAGTTTAAATCATAAAAAAATGATACGGCCATTTAGAAACATAGAAGTCAATGGGCAATTTAGATAAGTTTGTGATTATTATGACGTAGTACAGCCTGCCTCCTATAAACACTTAAGTGATATAATTGGGGTCCTGTATCTATCGATTCTAATTCGAAATAATGGCCTATAATTTGAACCGAGCATTTGTCGAGGACAATCAATCGATAAATTTGATCAATAAATCGATGGAAATCGATATAATGGCAGTCTTGGGTCGACGTTTCGTTTCTTTAAATGCATGATTAGTAGATTCGCTTAATAATAGTTATAAATTATGATACAAGCTAACTAAACGCGTTAACCATTATAAACGCTTTAAAATTAAGTTTGATTGTTTTTTTTTAGGTTGAAAAGAGCTATCGTCGAAATATTTGGAATGCTTATACCCTTTTATATATCTAAAAGTATTAGATCATTAAACTAATATATAAACATTCTATGTTTTACAAACAAATGTTTAAAATTACGTCTTTTTAATGCCGCGCTCATGGAAAATTAGATGCTTAGTTCTAAGTATTTTTTGAGAACGCATAACATATGAAAAAGGTTGTTTAATTTATTACACATGAGTCACACATGAGTTCCATGCAAATAATTCATACGATGGAAATTAGCTTAAGATTTTACACGGAGAACTATCATCGCAGTGTCACTGTAAGTATTGAGTAATTCTGGCTATTTTTCAATTCCTTATCTATCGAAGTCATTTGATACTGGTTGAAACAACGAGGGAGGGATGTTCCAACCGCAGGTTGTTATAAGATTTAACACGTATTTAGATAATTACTAAGTGTGGTTAACCGTTTGTGGGTTATTTTAGACCCGTGCCCGCGCCGTCCCACCCACCGCACGGATTACCTTCGTAAATATTATTTTCTGTGGTCATCGGGACAACTTGACATTTCGGGACAATTTGAGTACCACCAGTCAGACAAACATGGTTCTTAGCATCATTGGGTAGGCATTTAGGTACGCAAAGGTGCTAGGAAAATAATTATTTGTGCAAGTTGGTTGTCTCTTTGTTCATTGAAGTATGAATAACAATAGTCACTTTATAGTAATTTTATATCCCTCTCATTATAATTATCACACTTGTCATTTTATCGATTGAATTTTGTACTGGAATACCGAAACATAACTTTGAATATTAAAAGCATATTAGGATCCTTAAGATATTTTGTTCTGTTTGTGAATATATGTCCAGCACTTATTCATCTAAAACTATCAAAAGGATCCAAGGTACAAAATGAGGCGAGCCATCCCATACTCAAAACTAAGGTTTAATTTGTACAACCAATTATCTTTAATATAAATTAGAATAGACTCGTGTAAATATCACCGGTAGACTGCGGCTCGGGAGATAAGGGACGCCTTTCACTAAATAAATATACACAACACAATCAATTAATTTTGGGTTTCACTGGCCACTGTTTAGGGATTTCTACCAATTTGTTAATTTGAATAATTGCCTGGATATTTAAAATTGTTTTGGTATCGGAATCTTGAGAATATAAAATGTGCAAAATAATACAGTTAACTAAAGTGATTTCGAACGAAATGAGATTCATTATATACTCGTAGAAATTGAAGGCGTTATTGATATCTGTCGATTTTTAGGTCCAATTTTCATCATATTGTATAAAAGGTTGAGTCTAGCCTTTAGAGGATAGATCGGCTCAGACCCCTAAGAATAAACCTCAGTATAAGTTTAGATTGGAGAGTTAACTTGAGATAACTAATAGTTCTAACGTTACTTTACATTCTATTACATTGCATAAGCATTACCTTTCCCTAACCACAACCAAACTTAAAATAAAAAAGATATTCAATTATGAAATAAACTGTCCGAAAAGTATAACAATGAATGGATATCAAAGATGTAATAATGTGTCCGGTTATAACGGCTATTTGCCCGGATGTGATTACAATAGGACCTGATACTGAGACACGTACACACAATATGAAACAATGCCAAAAGCCTTTGCCAAATGGCAACACAATGGAAAAGGGTATATTCCTTCAGAGGTGTACCGTTAATTTGTGTTTAATTCGACACCTTGTTAATTGTTTCGGAGGCACGCCGTCGCCGATGGAGGCTGGTCCCCCACGAGGTCATGGTCCCGACCACCGGAACCCCCTCGGGGGGCATTTTAAGAATATTTACCCAACACCCCCGAATGTTTACTCTGGCCGGTCCGTCGTACCCACGAAACAATAGTATCCTGCCTGAAATTCATTGCTCATTTTATTATTGTTGATTCGCCATTTTACGCGTTCGATTATTTGAAAGGGACCGTAATTATATGATAATACTCAGCGTTAACTGCTTTCGTCGAAACGATCTGAATGAAAATTGATTTTCAGTTAATTGTTTATTATTAACAAAACAACGGTAGGCTAGCCCGTTATCCCACAGGTAAAAGAGTCCACGCAAAAACTGGGTAGTATTGATACCAAGGGACAAAATGTTCCCTGGCACCTTTTCGAGAATATACGGTGTAAACGATATGTCTATGTCTATTATTGGTTTTGCAGAGATGGCGCGGCTAGAGAAGTCCCCGCTGCTGGCCAACGGGTACAACGCGCCCCCCACGCACCTGGGCCCCATGGGGTTCATGCACCAGCATGCTCTGATGTCCCCTGGCATGCCGCATCATGGGGTTCCAAGGCCTGATGGATCCATCATCAAAGGACAGCCTATGCATAATATGGAGGCGTTGGCTAGGTCAGTGCTTTATTATTATTATATAAATATTTAGGATCTCTTCTTCTTAACTCTTTATATGTAGGTAGGCATCTTAAAAAAAAGTTTATGGCTACATAAAATAAAAATTTTGGAAACAACTGTGTAAGTTCCATCTCTATATCATATATGGTATTATTCAATATCCATGGCTAGAAATGGGATTTAGTTGTTGGTCAAAGTGGTTAAAATATCTGTATATTTTCTGTCCATGTCACACACGGAACACTAATTAAATTACCTATTTAAATATGTCAATAAACCTAAGAAATCATTCTAAAGGTCTGATATAATATATATATACTTCCCTGGTAATACAGTGATTATTTTGTATAATTATGTATGAAAAAGTGATGTCAAGAAGAAAAAAGTAAGGGGAAAAGACGATGGCGTATTAACGGAAATCAAAAGAAACCTCTGAACAGGTCAGAAGGGCTGCAGGTTAAACGCTGTCCGAGTTATCGACTTAATCTTGTTAGAGACGTACAAACACCACTGAATGCCCTTACTTCCGTCCGCAGGAAGACTTACAATCCTCACGTCTTCAAAAACTACTACCGACATTACATAAAAACAGTTCTTATCACCACGTGTTAAAGGTCAAATCAGATTTCAATACTACTGAACTTTGGAAATGTAATTTGTAACGATATACGGATAAATACTTTTACAACAACAAAGTATTTTGTTTCTTAAAGGAGACACCGTACGTATTAATGTTTCATATAATTCTAAAAACAAAGAGTTTTCATAAATTGCTATTGGCAAAAGAAAAGCAATTACGAAAGTAAAACAAAGAAATGAAGTAGCAGTAAACAATTTAGAACATCACGCATGAATTGTTACGATACAAATATAAGCGATTGTTTTAAAAACTTAATTAATTGAAATAGTCCAACCCTCTTGTTTTCAATCTAGCGCCATATTTATTATCAAGTGGTCGTAATTATTTCTTTTCAAACGAACCCTTTGAAAAGTTTATTTGTTTCTTTTCACAAACATCTCAAGATCTTTATTAATTTGCAGTTCAACAAACGATTTCAAATGTTTGAATAATATCTAACTCTCATAACATAATTTATTTTTTTCTTCATTAATTACATTCACCAATTTTTTTCCATCATTTATTATTTATTTAGGTTTTTTCTTGTGTCTAAGTTTTGTTTATCGATTTTTGTTGACAGATCTGGTATTTGGGAGAATTGTAGAGCAGCATACGAAGACATCGTTAAACACCTTGAAAGGTAAGACACTTACCTTTGATCTCAGCCAATACTTAATACATAGCCAAACATGATTGTTTTGCAATTTTAAAATAGGCTTATACCTATATCCGTGAATTAGCATTTACATTATTAGTCTTGGTAGTATTTATAGGTGTCCTAGGTTTATGATTTAATAATACGCTCTAAGCTGATTAGTTTCACGAATTAAATAAATTTAAATACAAAAAAATCATTTACACTTCCTTCCAAGCAATCATCGAATAAATGATTCGTCACCGTAAGATTACATCATTTTTTTTATTTATTTATCCGTTGTTCAACACTCACTAATAAGTTAGTTTTATTTGTGTTTTTTTTCTTTTAACATCATCCCTTTAGTTGCGAATAGCCTAAAAATAGTACAGATTTAAATATTCAGGTAAAAAAAGGATATAGCAAAGGTACACAATTCCAGAAAAATAATTAAAACAGCTTAAATCAGGTAAGGGCGTAAAATTACAGTCGGCAATAAGATCCAGGGATCGTGTGTATTTTTAACAAATGACCGGTCCGCGGCGCCCCCTGTTTGTGAGCTGAAACAATTCATCAACCTCATTGAGAGTCGCTCAGCTAATCTCGATACGAGACTCGGGAAGCGGCCCTCATGTAAATTGGCCCAATTCGGAAAATATCGAAGGGCCAATACGCAGGGAAAGCGCCTTCTTTTCGTGTTTAATGGATGGTGATTGATCGGCAGCTCGCCTCAAACGATACTCGTGGTTTCAAATCGCTATTCTACGCTGAAAATTAATAAAATGCGTTTTTTGTCGTGATCGCAGTCGAACTTATATTTAAAAGCAAAAGCAAAAATGGACCTAAAAGGCTGTTGAACCAATTGAGGGCTTAAAAGTGTGTGTGCGGAGGGTAGAATTACAGTCAGACAGCGGGCCTTGTACCGATGTGTCACTGTCAACTGACGATCGCTCGACCACGATCCAAGGATTAACCAAGATTTTAAAGAAATTACATGGATATCGGATGAGAGTTATAAATCTACTCGAAAACAACATATGCAGCTATTTTACATCGAGTACGATACATCTCTGACTGTGTCCGGTTTGATTTTGCGATTCAAGATGAACACAACCACTCTCTGGTCATTCTGTGTACTTCCTATTTGCGAGTTGTCTTGAATTACTACCAAAGCTGGTTTGGTTTACGTTTTAAAACCGGTTTATTATGTTAATTCTAATTAATTGGCTAAATTATTTCAGAATTATTTAGTTTGTTTGTTTCAGTTTTGTGTAATATTTTGGCTATTGAGACTCAATCAGAAGGTTTTTTCAATTATAAAGAAAAAAGTAGGCCTTTAAATTTTTTTTGTTAAAAAATTAAATAAGCCAAAATTTTGTTAATGAGCATATGGCGCGACGTGTATGCTTAGAATAGAAATGTCCCACCTCTTGCCACGGGTGTCGTACGAAGTGAGTGGCAAAGAAGATAGGACGTTTTAAGTGATTGTTGGGCGATTCGATTGGAAATCTATCAGCACCCATCCTGATTTTAGACATTCCTTTACACAAGGAATTTGACGCTTGGGTACTTTCTGTAGATTATTGTCGGGCAATAAGCTAGTAGGATTTATTATGCGTTTATTAGTTGGTCCATCGTATTTTCACTATCATGTAGATCATCATCCTGATAAGTGACACACATAATATACTATCATACATCTTCATACCATCTTTCACATTCAAGCTCGAACTCTAATCTAAGGATAAGAAAACGTAGATATTAAATGTTATTGCAACGAAGGAATTAAGACGTATCTTCAAACAAATTGTTCGGATTAGAATCTGAATGATCCGATTTAATTCCATTTTGGAATGAATTAGCTGCGATTAATGGTGATGTGCTGTGAGCGGTCGGGCGCGGCTCCGAGCGCGCTGTCGGCTCGGCACACATCGGGTTGACATCGCTCGTTACTCATTCTGCACCCCTTCAGCCCGGACACTACGCGATACCTCTGTTTGAACAACTTCAACTCAACCCAAAACTCCAATACTCCACCTTCAAACGAAAGCATTGCAATGGCTCAAGCTTAACACCAAATCCTCTCTAAGATAACATTTAACGTTCATCTGCCTTCCGATGTCTTAGATTTCTGATGGTAACATTTGCTTGATTGAATCCTCTGTCATTAATTTCCTTGAAGATCAAACGAAGACCGAGGGTGATATTTATCAAGGATATTGCGAATTAATTTAATCAAATCAAAATCCCTTCCTTGTAAACAAATGCTTTTGATTAATGAGACACGCGACAGAGACGCGCATCCGTTGTGATAAAATAGTAGCAGAAAGCGCAAAATTAATGACGATGAAATGAACTCTTGAATTCGAAAGATAAAGAAGCTGAATGTTCCGAATCTTAAGTGATTTTTCTTCGTCTCTTCGCGATTATGAGTGATGATTCTCTTGATGACATCTGGTTGACTGGTTACATTTATTTCCCAGTGCCACAGAATAGAATCGAAAGATTCGGAGTTCGATTAATGTCTTTGGAAGTTTCAGTGCTGCGGCTTTAGTAAGATATTTAGATTGTCATGGTTTGAAATCATTAATAACGACTTTTGATTTTCACTCGGCTAATATGCAAAGGGCGTCGTTCCAAGAGAACGCCAGCTCGGGTGCGCTGCTGCGTCATCGTCACGGCAATCGTCAACCCTCTCCCTCGAATACCTCCAGAGTTTGTGTCATCAATGCGGTTGTAGCGGAATTTTAACTAGCTCTTTGAGCGCGGACCTTTGCGTCCATAACTATTTTGCAAGATCTAACATGGTTAACCGAACTATTGTGTTCGTGCTTTCCAGCTTTTCTTCATAACAATGCTCGACATGATTGTTTATAGACATTGCAAAGGTCCTTTTGTTATATTTCTTCACACGATTATTATAAAGTTTGTTGTTGTATTAAAAATATAATATGAATAATATACTTACAAAAAATCTCTTAAAAATATCTGCTTAAATTTACATTATTAATATATATCATATATATTTAATGTATAATTTATTTATTATTATAATATTGAATATTATTATTAATACAGCAAAGTTCAGTGGGATGAATTGGTATCGTAATACAAGTTGCAACGTCAGCCTATATTAATCCGAAACCGGCGCCTGACAGCATACCAAGTCAAATTTCTCATCAAAAATAAGAATTAATGACGAGTAGCATTAATCATTGCCTTGCAAACGGCACGAGGTGTCCGTATCCCATTATTTTGCATTACTAATGATATGTACATATCGTAAGGGAAACCGACGCTAAAATATCTAGTCATCTGCTTCAATAGGCATCGTTACCTTTTTTTCTAAATTTTAGTTAATGTGAAGCTAAACTATTTACTAGCGAGTAATGTTTTATTTTTCGTTTGTTTTAAACTGTATAATATGTCTTAGAGCTACCACATTTTCTTAAGTATGTTAGTTTCTCGGCGACAAATTCCGGAAGAAGCAATTAGGTGTCTTCACTTTGTATTTTAATTTTACAAGAATCTTGAAATACTAATCAATTTTCTTTTAAAAGGCGTGACCGTTCTATTCCTAGCTAAAGTTGGTGACTCTGCGTTTGACAGAAGGTGTCATTCTTCGTTTAATTATGGTGGGATCACTTCTTCGCGCCCTATTAGTACGCATCAATCAACGTTGCCAATACCTATTTTTTACCCGCGACTGTTTTTTCACGACCCGTTTTTGTTTACGAAGATTTTTAAGTGCAGGATAATTTTGATGAGGTCCGCCACCCGTCGATGCTCATTTGTCATCGTCTTGTCATTCCCGAGTTTCTTTTTCTCTTTCTACTTTGATTTTTTTAAGTAATTAGGCAACTTTTTAGATGTTTTATTTTATGGATTTTAAGCACGTTGATGTAGGATTAACTAACTTTGGCAATCGAAATAGAAAATGGAAATATGATGGTATGTAATAAATTACGCTTTGATCAGCATATTTAACAAACAAATATGTCATACTCAGTGGGCCACATCGGCTATGAATACTAAATAGGTGCAATGTTCATGAGTTGCGCAACGATGGGGTAAACCAAATATGTGAATTCGCAGATCAAAAGAATTCATTACAAAGTGTAAATCACAATTTGCATGTGGCGCCGTCACTCGATGAATATGCATCTCGCTTGGCGGATGAGGTTGAACATCGTGTGCTGCCTTCACACAGCTTAGAACTGCGACAGTCACTCGACCTATTTTAATTGCATTTTTGAAAACAAGATTTAGTATAAAAATTTTATGAATGCAATTTTCGGAATCACTAAACTTGTTTTTATTGATATTTATGTATCTTAAAGAACCGATCAAACTTCTTAAAATAATTCAAATTAGCTAAAGCATAATTGTTTCTCAATGATTTTGAATGAAAATAAAAATTTCAATATTTTACCTGCAATGAATAAGTTGCAAATAAATGATTTTCATACCAGTAGACTTCCATGATGAAAGAGAGCTGAGAACAGATTGCTGAGTGCGCATCAAAACGGACACATGCCGTTCTGTTCGCTTCCTGACCTTTTCCCTGTTGGTTATGCAAATCTCAGCTTTTCAGGGGGAATTACAGAACACGAATAAAAAGTACGTGTTTGCATGCTGACTTGGCTCCGAGTGCCTGTTGAGTTTTCCGAGTGTGGCCGCGCATAACTCGACGAATGAAAAGTGTAGCTTTCGAATTAGCATATGGAATGTTTGTTACATTCTCAGTTAGATTAAGCACATTGTCACGAAAAATGTGTTTTGATTAAATCTAATTAATAATATTCGTCCTTTTTTAAATATTCATATTTGTCAGCAAAATTAATTCACGTCTTTCTAACGGGTAGTAAAGGTTCTAGGCTCCCGATGATTAGTATGACACGACGGTGTTTAATTTTTTTATTAAAACGAAAGCATTGATAAATTAAATAATAGCATTCGGTTTTCTATAAGCATCTAATGCCCTTACACTCTCTTTAGGTACATACATACATACATACATATACTCACGGCTATAAATCCCAAGAAGGGGTAGCCAGAGCTAAGGAACTAGAAGTTCCTCAGCCACTTTTGGAAAGTTGAGTGGGGAAAAGATGGCAAAATAAAGGTTGTTGGTGATGGGTCTCCAACCACATCGCCCAAAAATCCCTTAAAAGCCCCAATACCGTTAGTCGCCTCTTACGTACACCCACCGGCAGAAATGGGGTAGTGTTATTCTAAGCCGACACTACACAGCAACTTTAGGTTTTTAGTCTTAATTCTTTCATTGAAATAATACATACATACATATACTCACGGCTATAAATCCCTAGAAGGGGTAGCCAGAGCTAAGGAATTAGAAATTCCTCAGCCACATTTGGAAAATTGAGTGGGGAAAGGATGGTAAAGTAAAGGTTGTTGGTGATGGGTCTCCAGCCGCATCGCCCAAAAATCCCTTAAAAGCCCCAATACCGTTAGTCGCCTCTTACGTACACCCATCGGTAGAAACGGGGTAGTGCTATTCTAAGCCGACACTACACGGCAATTGAATTTGAATTAATCTTTTCTTTTACTTTCTTTAATATTGTTTAGGCCAAAATCCTGAAAATACCCTGAACCAATTTACTCTGTGTTCTAGCTGAAATGTAAAAATCAACATAAAGAGTTAAACCTGCAATATTCGAAAAGGTACAAAAAACGAATTGAAATTTGCAATTCTGATGTAGCATCAAATGAATAGCTTATGACGTTCAATCGAAGATCGGATGGTTTGCAAGTGGACATGCCTGCGGGAGGGTGCCCATCGATTCACCAAATGTGTTAGGGCTGTATATTTGATAAAACTCGCCATAGCACACTTTTATATTACTACTGAGTCAAATCAATAAAATTATAAGGATGTCAATAAATAATTGTAACGATACAGTACTAATTGATGCATTTTTAGAATATGATCGAAAATTGAGTGTATAAATCGTAGGCTAAGCGTTGAACCTTGCAACGTTATTGCAATCTGCACAACCCTAACCCGGAGCCCACAAATCAAATGTTTTGATAGCACCACGGTATTAACGAGACAATTTGATTGCGGACATATCCGCGGCAAATTGCTTGTAAATTATATTTTCTGTTTACTTTCTGCCAAATGCCGTGTCCAGCGTTTGATGGACTAAACGGGCGGCGGCGATTCGTTATTGTTTCTGTATTGCTTTACAATTTCATCAATTTGTACTTTATAATCTACCTTTTTATGTACTTTTTTTATATCAATGTAGGAGTTGTTCAGTAACATCGTTTGTATTCTTTAAAATATTTATATTCGTGTACATTGTATATTGGCATGCAAAAGCGAAAGTAAGATTTTATCATTCGCTAAGTTTGATCGTTATCTCCAACTGGTCTAGTTGCAGCAATAGTGTTATATGTTTGCATTATTACGAATACGGATGCGATTGCAGTTAGCATTGATACGGATGACTGGGAACTAATAATTAATTAACTACAATAGACCGAGAAATATAAGTACAATCACTTTGAATGTTAAACTGATGAAAATTAGAACAAAATATGTTGACTTATCTTCTTAATAAAAAAGTAATGATCGATGTCTCCTTCACACCGGCTCTGGTCAGATAAACTGATACAGACATTGCATTTGTAGCTCAGATTGTATCTCTGCGACAGGCGTTTATATCTCTATAAATATTTTTTAATTAGGCACTACATGATTAATAGCCTGCAATGAGCATTTGTGGAAAATATTGTGTAAGTCTTGAATAGTGGTGTGAGATATCTAAGCCGGTGGTAATCCGTCATTATCGTCTGGTTTGAAAAACGGTGCGGTTTTGCAAACGATCAGTGGACAGATTACAATCATTATCGATACGTATACGTGTTCGGTCATTGACCCGACTGACGTCATAGGAATCGACGGCTCGGACGCAATGATGCTGAGACCTGGAATACGCGGAAGGCTCTGTCTTTGCATATTACATGGAAATCTTTGCTTCGGTTATCTTGTCTCATGTTGCGGACTATATTGTGATATCAGATTTATTGCTGATAGAGTATAAATAATCTTTGTTGTTTGCTACTTTATTTTCATTTATCTTAGTAGATAGTGTATAGGTGAAATAAAGATATAAGACATTAGAATGAACAAACTTCCCTTTTTCAGTTTATAAATTAGTGCAAAATACTATAATATTTGCTGTGTAGAGTCAACTTAGAATAGCACTACCCCTTTTCTTCCGGTGGGTGTACGTAAGAGGCGACTAACGGTATTGGGGCTTTTTAAGGGATTTTTGGGCGATGCGGCTGGAGACCCATCACCAACAACCTTTATTTTACCATCTTTTCCCTACGCAACTTCCAAAAGCCGTGTAGTGTCGGCTTAGAATAACACTACCCCATTTCTACCCGTGGGTGATTGTAAGAGGCGACTAAGGGTATAGGGGCTTATTAAGTGATTTTTGGGCGATGTGGTTGGAGACCCGTCACCAAAAACATTTATTATTACCATCTTTTCCCCAATCAACTTCCAAAAGTGGCTGAGGATTTTTTCATTCCAAAGCTCTGGCTACCCCGTTAAGGGATTTATAGCCGTGAGTGTATTGTATGTATATGTATGTATGTAATGTATGTATGTAACTTCCAAAAGTGGCTGAGGAATTTCTAATTCCTTAGCTCGGGCTACCCCTTCTAGGGATTTATAGCCGTGAGTATTTGTATGTATGTATGTATGTAAAATACTAATCCGCTCCATATGTCGAAACAACTTTAAAATTTAGTTTCATTTATTTCAAAGAGTTAGTGTTGCTATGAAATGGTGGTACTTTTCATAGATTTTTTAAAATTTAAGAAAAAGTGATATTATATTCATTAATGATTAATTAACAATTGATCTGCCAATCCGCCAAGAAACACCTAGTTTTCTTTACTGGCCGTGTTAATGATATGTTTAAGTCAATGTGTTATTAAATAATCCAATAAACTTTATTATAAATCTAAAAGCAATAATATCCCCGAGGATATTATTCCGTCGTTATATAACTCTTCGCGGAGGAAAAGCAGACTGATATTGTAACGGCACCATCAAGTCACATTTCCCTAATAATCGTACAATAAAACTCCGCATTATCAAAACGTATTCCCATTTAAGATAATGGTAATGTCCCTAAAAAAGCAGGGACCAGGAATCGTAGAAGCAATTTTGCATAATTATCTGACATCTCGGTGGGAGACAGCCGTGTCGTGTATTGCCGCTTAAATCCTAATAACTTCGCGCGGACCCAGTTCGCAGACCTTGTTACGCTCTGCTCTAATCTCTTGTCAGCAAATACGATGCAATATATATACATTTTCGTACTCTTCCACAACTTTTTTCATCTATCTTGATTGTCAGGGATTTCATTTCAAACATTCGCCATTTCTACTTACAAATATGAAGGTAGGTAATAAAGCTCAGACCGAATTCGCAAAGTAATGCGATTTATCTCCGCGGAGCGTCTTCGTCGGTGCTCCCACAGACAACTTAAATCTCTTCACGTACTTCTAATATCGTAATGAGCTCAGAAGCTTCAAAAGACATATTTTATTTCTCACCAAACACGCTTTATATTTCATTTCACGTTTCATAACCAAAATTTGCATGTCCCTCTCCGAATTTGAAAACCGTAATGCCTCAGTCGCTTAGTGCACTTTTATTATGGTATTAAGTGATGTAATTTTTTTCATATTATATTATTCAAATTTAAATAACTGTCTTTGGTTCCCCCGAGGAGGTCTCGCTTTTTCTTCCATTTCTTTTCGTCGCCCTCAAATTTGGTTATTTTGGTTAGACATTTCCGCTTAGATTGAGAAAAGAATGGAGCCCTCTTTTCAAATTGTAGGTATAAAAAATATACAAATTGTCATGCGTAAACAATATTCACTACTTGTTTCCGAACATATATCCTTAAAAAGTATATTTTTCTTCATTTATTGGAATAGAAATACCAAATCTTAGAGAACTAATCTAAATTGATGCAATAAAGCATTGAAAGTACATTCTATTCCATGGACGTCGTTATTCGTAGGCTATGAAGGCAAAGTTAGTAGGCCGCAATTTTTACAAATGACATCGTGACGTTTATGTTGTAGGGGAGTGCGGCAAGTCATCATGTTACTGCTTTCCTATTATTCTAACGATTTCTCTTCCTTCGTCTTATTCTCATTTTTTAAGTGTTTATGTTTCGGAATTTGCATTTTCCATATTTTACACCTGAAATTGTAGCAACAAATATTATTCTTACATATATATATTATGGTTCAAAATATAACTTTTGACGTTAGTAGTTTACAATTACTATCAGTATATTCAATTTTTAAATTTCACATTGCTACTAATTTAAGCAAATTTTAATTTATGATAATTACGGAATGGTTAAGAAAACAATATGTTACTAAAAGCAAAAGTAACAGTCATCACAGACAAAAACACTCCGCGACTGCATATGTTTAGAAGTTCCAAGTCATAACATCGCCCCTTTGCCGCTTGTATTTTCTTTATAATTTATTCCATCTCTCCCCTGCACATCGGCATCGGTCTCAGATATTTTTTATTCGATTAGTAACCCCTGAGGTGTTTTTAGCCTTTTTTCGCTCGATTTTCCCCGAGAAAGCTTTGTTGACTGTTGTTCGCGAGGTGCAGGGCTCATTTCCTTCGAAAACACAAAGTTATCTTTTATTATTATTTATCTTCGCTCGCTGCAGAAGTTTTTTGATTTAGTGAATTAAAATTTAATGGAATGTGTTTCTTTACACCTCATTGAATACACTTGAATGACTATGATTCAATGTTGTAGCAAAAGTATTAAGTCCGAAACAGCATATTATATCGTTGATTAAGTCCTTCATTGAACGTATGGCACAGGTAACAAAAACAGGGTTAGATAAAAGGTTAACCGTCGATATATTTTTATTAGTAGCGGTGCAAGATACGGAATCCAAAAATATTGTGATTGACAAATTACAAACAAACAAAGTACTCTGATATGAATATAATCTTATGAGTTTTGTGCGCCGCGAGTCCCAAACACTTACACAGTCGATTTGTGTCGGTAAGGAAGAGGCTGCGAGGGTGGCAAAGTAACTTTTTGATGGATCGGACTGAGTTTGTTTTGCATGTGAGTGATATGTCTGAAATAATAAATGTTGAGGCGACGAATGTCCCGCCCTCACTGGGGTGGGCTAAAGCGATTTTTGATTTGGGTGTCAGCCAAATGTTTTCCTTAGATATCGCGCTTAGGCGATTACAGACATGTTGGTTTAATATTAAAAACATGTTCTTACTAACTGCCCAAACTGTTAACGTCAAATAAATAGGTGACAGGTAATGGGATTAGTGGTAATGTTATTTCCAAGGATTTGACACCCAGGACGGTTTTGTATGACTCAGTTTCAGCTAGTTATGTAAATGACAAAGCGATTACCAAAAGCTTTGTCAGAATACTGAGGTATGTTAATCAGATTATGCATACAAGAACGGTTTGGAACACTGAGTGTGGCATTAGGTTATGTGAACGGCGCAGTATTAGCGTTAATCAGCGTACATTGGCGATGCTAGCTGATTTTCGTGGCGCATTGTCCGCGCTCACAGTCCCGGAATATCTGCTTAGGCCACTGGACACCCTGTAATGGAATAGCCTCGGTCGATCCAACTAACTACCTAAATTCGAAGTAGATAATCATATTGCGGCGAACACACCGCGCCTGCTCTCATAGCCCTCGCCCTCAAACGTTTCCAATATATTTCACTTAGACTAATTAATGCAAAGTATTGTTATTATAAATTGAACTCTCATATCATCATGTAAACTAATAGAATCGATAATCCAATTATAAAAAGCACCAATAAAATGCATTGTCAGTCGTGTGGGCGTGTGTTAGTTACTTTAAGCAAAATAGGACATCATCCATTAACTCGTCGAGAGTGTTTCAGTCCGCGCAATTACAGTTTCGTTAATTTGCTTGTCATCGTCCGAATCATTATTTATTTTTATTTTTGCAATTTCAACTTGTCACTCTTGCTTGCGGAGATTCGTCGCCCATTTGAGTTTTGACAAGTGAATGAATAATATTATTTCGCTTCTTGACTGATGAGGGCTGTGGCTGACAGTAAATTGGGGTGTTTCTACAGCTACTTGCTTGTATTAGATTCACAGTTGATCTATAGTTACTTCCTATTAAGCAATAAAAAAATACAATAAACCAAAAGTTTCAAACTATTAATGTTAATAAATAAAAAGTTATCATTCTTTTAAATGATTATTTTCTCAAAGAATTAATCATGTAGGTTTAAATCGAATATCAGAGCACAGCTAGCTAATTGGATGTGTTTCCGTTTCTGTTAAAAGTTTTGATGCAGCATCATCAATCACATTAACACGTTGCACAGATAAAATAAAGCGTTGCGACTTGGAGCTATTTATTATTATACTGATTTATCAAAGGATATTTTTTTTACTCTACTCTACTCAACAACGGTGTTTGGTATATCATCTTTTAGAGTCTGCTCTAAACACAAAGAATAATTTTAATCATGCCATTTATTTGTTTACCCTGTTTCAAAGTTGAAAACGATTTTGTTGTTTTGACATCAAACAGAAATTATTAAAAGAATAATTTCCATATTAACAGGAACGGAAATGAAAAATATATTAAATTCAAACGATGTTCCGTGACTCGTCAGTAAAGTAAGGAACAACTCCATTTCGGGGGTTCTGCATAGACTAAGAAACTCCCCGAATTGACACAACTTCAATTTATAAATTGTCCAACTCTCTATATTATAAAGCCCCAAAACTCTTAGTTGACTCTTACGACACCTACGGGTAGAAATGGGGTAGTGATAGTCTAAGCTGACATAACATAGCAATCTTAATCTTCTTTCAATATATCAGAACATTTATTCGTATAAATAATATAAAAACTCACTTTCAACTCAGTCTTTTTTAAGATAGAGTATTACAAACAATAATTTTGAACAAGATATAAATTTAAAAACATCTAATACAAAATGTAAAAGTTTAAACGAGCTTAGTCAGAGTCTTTTAATTCTGACTGTACGTTTGTTTAGTCTATGGACGTTAAAGGGTTCCGCGAAAGCTTAAAACAGCCACTTATTATGTATGTTACATTTCACTTTCAGACGTCATTTAAATTCAAATGCTCAAAGGTATTGCGGAACAAAAATTATGGCGAATTAACCTCTTGAAAGGAGAAGGGGTTTTACGTATTCATGACCCGATGACAAGTTGAAGAAAATTGTAATGAATATTTTATTAAGTTTCTCCAATCACTTTATTAATAGATAATGTTTTTGTAGCTTTGATAAAATAGCTTGTAATTATAGTAGCTTACTTTTTTTGTAATCAAAAATACGTTGAGATAAGAAAATCCAACATCAATATTTATGACATGTGTTTTATTCTAATTTTTAACCACGTTGATATATGAGTTTACAAAATTTAGTAAATATAATATATATCTAATTACTTAACAACCAATCCTCACAGCATCAGTTTCAAAAGGGGCAGCCAGCTAGAGCTTGGGACCATCTTCGGTTATTTAGTGGGCAAATTATGGTAAACGAATCAAAAACGACTGATGAGATGAAATAGGAAGTGGAAGTTAACTTCAACACTTATAGTTTATACTTTATACAGTCAACTTTAGATAACTGGATGATTTCTAAATGTAAGTACAAAATATGTACTAAAATATAATATAATATAATATAAGCTAAAAGTAGTTCAAAAATAACAATGCAATGATAGTTAATTACTACAGAAAAATATTAGGACTCACTGTAATGAGGAAATCATATCTATTCGAAAGCTGATCATGCATTGGGCGATAAAAAGTATGATCTAAAAAATAATTTAATCAAAATTGGTGAAATTAGGGTAACGGTAGCTAATACAGACGGCATACAAAATGATCACACAAGTTTTCATCCGTACACAATGAATCGCAGCGGGATGTCTTGATATTGTGCTTCTTCCTTTGTGGAGCTCCACGGCTCAGTGGGAAGCTTTCTGTATGGTTTGAAATGATAAAACTGTTTGTAAGTAGCATTATTGACTACATCTTATTGTGGTGTCGGCACCGTGACTAAGTAATGAGCTTGTATTCGTCTGCGGATGTATTTAGATTGACGGCTAGTTAGGAATTGAGAATAATTGATTTCGTTTTTATTGATTGGAAAGAAAATTTAAAATTTGGAGATATTCGTACTGTGAAATGATTATTACAGTTTTTTTACAAACCTTTACAAGGTGACAAAGTCACGTGATGTTCAGAAGTATTAGTACCTCTGCCAACCCCTTCGGGGATATTCGGCGTGAACGTTTATGCTTTATGCTTATTATGCTTTATGCTTTTTACAAAATGTATATAATAATTCTTTGTCAATTCAGCGGGTTTATTTTCGACTGGAATCTTAACAGCCAACAACATAAAAACATTAAATAATAAATTGAGATCTTAGTTATTTATTTCAAATACAAAACATATATAATCTTCAAATCAAATAGAAATGTTATATATTTTTTTATTTATTTCTGAACAATTTCTTGTTTGTTATAGATTGCGGGATGAGCGAGGTGACATTGAACGTGTAATGGCAATGGATAAGAATCGGGCAGGATCACATAATGGTAACTATTATCTTAATTAATACATTTTATTGCCGTGCAGTGCCGGTTAAGAATGTCATTACCCCTTGCTACCCATCGGCGTCTTAGGAGGCGACTAAGGATATGGGCCTTTTTTAAATGGTTTTTGAGCGATGCGGTTGGAGACCCATCACCTAAAACATTTATTTACAATATTTTCCCCACTTAACTTCCGAAAGTGGCTGAAGAATTTTCTGATGCTTTGACTACCCCTTTTTGGGATTTATAGCCGTTAGTACATGTATGTATTTATGTAATACAATCTTTTTTATATTTGTATCCTCGGCAAATAAATCTTTTTTCTTCGCAATAAATATTTCTGCGACTCCTTGTCAATCGGATATTAACAATACCAAACAATCAAAAACAGTCTATTCCTACCCAGGCTCATCGCCAGGCCACAGTCCAGTGCTGAACTTGTCGAAGTCTGGTCTGAGCGAACGCGAGCGGTCTGACCGAAGTGAGAGAGGCGAGCGCGGGGAGGGGTCCGCGAGCGGGCGCAGCTCCGCCGCGTCCCGCCGCACCCCGCAGCCCCCTCGCCTGCCGTCCGCCGCCACCGCCGCCGCCTCCCCGCGCTCACATTCTGATGAAAGCGATGCGCCTCTGTCAGATCAGGAAGACCATAATGTCAAAGATGAAGATGATGGTAAGTTAGAGATGATATTCGTTTATTTTTCAGGCTTAAGAGGGTGTACTCGTCTATATGATGTGGCACAAAGAGTACGGTACTAAGTAAGCGGTATAGTGATAAGCTAAGTAAGACTGAGTTAGCTTATCACAGTAGATGCTCACTTGCTAACGTGGTCTTTGTACCATGTTGTACATACCTCAGCAAATAATTATTTTATCGATGGAAGTGATGTTTATGAGTGTTGTATATATCTAGTAGATTCTAAAGGGATGATGAGATTAGTTATTTCTGACGTAAATAGTCGCATCTGTTAAAGAAATAGAAGACTCAATGAATCTGGTTAATCTGATCGTGGTGGTTTATATTCTTGATGTATAGTTCTTTCAGGGAGGCTATGATTTTGATTGTAGGTTCGATGTAAATCCACTTAAACGGCTATTTTAAACCTTGACAAGTAGCAGTTCTGCCCGATCTTAAGGCTTTAATAGAAATAACTGCAAAATTGCAAATTGCGCCAAATGATCAAAGTTGAGTGTCCCGCGTAAACGCTAGGACGTGTCGTTATTAATAAGTCAATCTCCACCGTCTGGTGTAATCACAGCGAAGATATCCGAGTGTCTGCGTACTGCTTCATATCACCCGTTCAATATACACTGCTTGTAACACAACGAAATTACCCCGTAATAGCACTTGAACCTTCAGCATTCATAGTTCGGAAATTAT
The DNA here is from genome assembly GCA_963576735.1 of Bedellia somnulentella. Lineage (NCBI taxonomy): Eukaryota > Metazoa > Arthropoda > Insecta > Lepidoptera > Bedelliidae > Bedellia > Bedellia somnulentella. The sequence continues at coordinate 11,494,939 of OY755179.1, forward strand.
CGGCCATAAAACCACCTTCCTTTTATTCTATGTATAAACTCGACATTCTTATAATAAGTATGAAATTACTTCCCAATACATTGTATTTAAAACTTGTTGGTCGACAGTTTGATGGTTGCTTAATGATCATAATTTTGTTTTTGCTGTAATGAAAGAACTATTATTTGTTTAATATTACCGAGTGATAAATCATACACTTTTTCATCAATAATATATTGTATTTAAATTTCATCATCAATGTACTAACCAGTTTTGTATGTCAACAAATGTGTTTTTACGATAATAAATTATACGCAGTCTAGAAAGAAATTAAAGATAATTTATCTAAGAAATACACTTAATACTTGTCTTACTAGTAAACGATTCTGTCTGAAGTTTAAAGCTACCATATTGCAGTCCACAATTATTGTTATTTTTTATAGTGAAAAAGGCCACCTTTCCCATGGATGCGATGGTTCTTTAATTTGTCTAACAACTACAAAAAGATGTTGATGTAGTTATGACATTAATCGAATTAGTCGCATCGTAACCATCATCAATCAAGTGCAACCCCGTGATCAATGTGACAAATATTTTCTAGAAACTCAGCAATCGGCTATTATATTGAATTTATAATTAGCAAATAGAAACTCGGTTTTGAAAATACATACCTTGTGTCGTTGATAAATCGCCAATGCTAGATAGTTGATGTAAAAATGTAAGTACCGGTTCGAATGACTTGTAAAGGAACGACGAGTAAAGGAAATGTCTAAAGTTGTCATACAATAAATTACTACTTACTAATACTGTTACTTACTATTACTTGTGTTGTGATGTAAATAGAGAAATTTTGGTTGGCTTTCTTGCACTTTATTTACGCCAGTTTTCGATGTGCAGATACAGCAAATTCTAGTCCTATAGTATACGGCAAGCAACGCAAGATAAATATTAATTAGTTTTTCATGTGACACAATTAAGCACATGCCATTTGAACAATCAAGCTGCAGTTTGACAAGAAAACAATCAATCATAACGGAGTGATTGAAAATGTAAATAGGTGTAGTGTTACAATGGCTATATGTTGTGAACAATAATGTTTGTGTACTCCAGCTATTAGCATCTAAAGATAGATACTGACAACCGTGGGAAAGGAAAGTGCTTTTCGTTTAACAATTATAGTGCAGTTATTTCAAAATAATTAGTTAACTCAGGTTTGTGATGTTTTGTGTTTCGTAATTATTAGTCCATTAATTGTTAATCTACCTCGTTCATATTGAGGATAAAAAGAATAAAATAAATTAAAATCATAGAATGATCAATGCAACATAAGCAAAAGAGATTTGCCTGCATCGTACAAAGTGGCGATCGATAGTCTCTGCCTACCCCAATGGGAACAATGGGCGTAAGTATAAGTAAGTAAGTAAAATCATAGATTGAAATAAACTTTGAACAAAATACCTATTAAGGCTTGTTTGATTTTGCAATAAAGCCTTATGATGGAAAAAGGGTGAAATCAAATAACCTTTTCTAATATAAATATTGCACTCATAATCAGATTCTCATAACAGTCAGAGGAAACCAATCAATAATTCAACTATTAATATTTTACATCAATTTCATTAACGCATCATCAGATTATGTCTCAGCCAATGAACTTATAACTTTACTAACTGATTCGAAAGCTCATTTCACATAACCACGAGCGCACGATGATTCTTAATTGGTCTTATTAGAAAGATGGTGTTGTGACAAGACGAGTGCTATCGCTCATCGACAATGACGAAACGATGTTGTCTTCATTATATGATGACCGCTCACTATCTTGTCGGTTAAATTTAATCTATCGATAGATTAAATTTGGGCGTGAGAGATGTCACGGCACTATTTGGTGCTCTCATTGCATTTTGAAAGGATCAACAATTAAATTTGACCTTTTGTTAATCGATGTTTTAACATTCTTTGTTCATTATGTATTTGTTATAATTGTTGCAGTAAATGCTTTTAAGGTTATTGTAAAACCGAAAGCATTTATATTTGACTTTTCTATAGGACTCATGTTCTCTAATAATTAGATTCTAAACTTACATTTTCAATTCATAAATATAACAATGTGTCTGTAATTTCAAACACATCTTAAAGTGCTGTGCTAGTGGTAATTGTTGTAGTGTTCTAGGCTGATCTTACAATAATCACTTAATGGGTAGTGAATGCTCTTCGGATGAGATTTGCTTAACTATAGGTATGCATTGAATTTAACTGCGATTGTATTGAATTTCACCGATACGTAATATAAAATGTATTTGCTAGTTAGCAATCCAAATATAACAGTGAAGACACTTCGCTATCGATAATAAACTAGAGGCATAGTTCTCTGGATATAAATCGGCTGGAGACAACCCATTCAGAGTAAAGCGAGTTGTAGGCGAAGGGCGCGGTGGGCCTACCACGCAATATTCATGTAGCCAACGATCATAATTGCAGTCAAATGATACGTGCACTACGCTATGCACGCGAGCCGGCCTTTAGACTAGACCATTATGCATATATATTTCATTTGTACCATTGATTTATCATAATTGCTTGTTACATTGTTGTTTTGAGTTCTCATTTTCAATTAAAGCTTTTTTTTGTTATATGATGGAATAATTAAGTAGCCTCATTTAAGTTATGAAAGCCAATTATTTTTTCACAAAGAATAAAATTGGATGACTAGGAATAACACTGAAAAATTATCTGTCTATTTCTTAGTAATCTGTCAATTAGGCACCTCTTGTTTAACTAATAAGCGACAGAGAACTGTATAAGATATGTTACTGTACACTTATTAAGTTTCATCTATTCATCGTACCCGCACTTTCCATTTACAATCACAATGCACAAAATCCAAAACTTATAATTTTACGGTGATAGGCCTTTTACCTATTACGTCATCTATAATCCAATAAAAACGTGAATTCTCTGAACACCAACTGCTGTAATTGTCTCATGATTTTCAAAGTATTAGTACCGCAGCCCCTTACACAGATATACAGCGTGAAACTTAGAGTAATTTACTAAATCAACTTTTTTTCAATTAGGTGACCTCACCGACGGCGAACGCGACCTAGCAGTGGGGTCCTCGCCAGCCCCAGTGAGCTATGCCACAGCCACCGGCACGCCCCCGGCCGGGCCCGGCGACCCCGCCGCAGACACGCTGGTCTCTTCCACGGAAACCCTGCTCAGAAATATACAAGGACTCCTCAAAGTTGCTGCCGATAATGCTCGCCAGCAGGAACGGCAAATCAGTTATGAGAAAGGTTAGTTGCATCCTGTTTTACAATTGGGTAGGATTTTATGTACCTAGGTTTGTCTTTTGGGTTTATACTATTTTCAAGGCTCTGGAAAACTTGTTTATGGGATTTACAGTATTGAGATTGTGTGTATTATTTTGATAAGTGTTTTGAGAGAGAAATTTTATATTTATCAGAGATCTTGTAGGGTGTTAGTACGACACCGATTGACACAATACTGCTTGGTATACTTCGGTTATTTTGATATCATTAAATAAAGCTTTTACATTGACCATAAGGATATATTTGATCGTTTTATCATGCCACCATAAAATTAACCAGTATTTTAAAAGTCCCACGGTCTTTCAGGAGGCTACTTAAGACATAACTCTTTCAAGTCGCATCACCTTAAACAGGAAGTAGGCACTCAATGATGCAAATATTATATATATTACGGTATAACTAGAAAAATCGATTCCAAGTAATCTTCAGAGCAAGTAGGTTTGATTAGATGCTTGATGTTACAATATCTACATTCAGCTCATCAGGCCAGTGCAGCAGCAGACATTTGCATTGCATTACCCATTAGCCCCCTCATTATACGAACCGGCGACGATTACAAGAAATTATTACTATTAGAAATAGTAGCTGAATCGCAGCTTCGATGTAATTATGAGCGGTATTGGCAATAAGGTTTGCATCGTAATTTTACAGAGAATCGCTTCCATCCAATACTTGTACCGGACATTTCCATAAACATAGCGAAATGGTCTGAAAGTGCTGATATTACATTTTATATATTTTACACGCATAATCAGCTGATTAAAATAACAGACTAATTTATACTGAGATCTTCTTCTGAAAACGATAATTAAATAATCCCATGCTTTGCTTTGCATTTGTTACACAAGTTCACTTCTCTCCATCCACTTCACTCCATGAAATGCACAATAAAAATATGCTAGATTCATTAGCAATTGAGAAATGCCGTTAGAAATTTCCCACCCATGACAGTTCCTATAAGCATCCTAAATCAATGTTGAAAGTGGCAGATACCGAAACATATTTTAGATTCTATAATTATCCTTTCATTTAAACTTAAATTGTATGGATTGCGAGCCTGTCAAATATTATTGATTTGAGTGAATATTTGTGAAGGAAATACAAAGGAACAAGCTGGATGACGATAATGATATTGGCGAGTGCGCTAGAGCCGTCGCGTCGTGTTCTGTGCAAATAGCTGCGGAACACCTGATGCGCCTGAGTTATAACCCAACACACTATCATTACATACGATTCCATTCAGACAGCATAATTGTTTAATTGATATTTCTGCGAGTTATTTATTCACGTCATTTCGTCTTTCCATGAGAAAAGCGCAGTGCGCTATGGATTAGGCTGACGGGAAGAGGCATCGAGCGGGAATAGTAAATTGTTCGCATAATTCCTCTACTGCTCCGGAATATTGGTTCATAATGATCCTCAAACAATTTAGCTTGCATTCAATAACTATACCAAATTAGTATGAAACCAGATATTTTCGCTTTTTGCCGAATATTTTAATATTCCATTTGCTAAAGCGCAAACAAAAGAAGTAAGCCGCAATTGTTGTAATATCCATAAAAATACAGAGAGGTTGGGAGAAAATTTGCAACACGAGTCATCATCAAACTTGAATATCAATATTTCGCCGCGAGCCAATTGTATTAATAAACAAAACAAAATGAGAAATAATAATGCTATAGGCCAACAAAAGGTTCCATTTCTCCCCCTGACAAACTGCCAGCCACTAAGAAATTGATTCGTAAGCCAGACGGGGTAAGAGTGCATATCGTGCGCCCATACCAACCAGTAATTTCGTTATTATACGATAATAAAATTATTGTTGATGAAACATTTTTTCGATTCGATGTGTCTGGAGAACTTTACCGTCCGATTTTTATTTTTTAGAAATTACTGCAATCTGTGTTGGCCCGTCCCGTTCAATTGGTAGGTGTTACTCGATCGCATGAATCTGAACTTGCATGATAGCTGGTTGGTTCTCCAATCGTACCTTATGTATGCGAACACTTTTGTGTTTTATTATTCCTTGCAAGGATTCGCATATGTATGCTTGCGGTTGGAGAGTTTTTGCTGTTGCAAAGCAATATGACGTCATGTTTGTTAATATCGCTCACCCTCCGTCGTCACCACAAACGTAAATGGCAGATCACTATCTAGACGCATTCGCTGACAATTTTTACACTAGTCTAGAGTGGGTGCAGCACAAACAAATGTGTCTCACTCATTCAACCGCTTATCAGATAGACGACTAGAAGGGTTCTTTGAAAGCAGCATTTGTGATAAACTAACATAACATTTCCTGTGAATAGATGGGTTTTGAAAAATGGCCGTTGAATCGAGAATACAAATGATGACTCGCCGATATGGCGCAGTAAATATTGGCAGGTATTTCTAACAAATTACGCTTGGGAGTGAGGTGCACTCGTGACGATCATGTTAAGCTCGTAATTCAAAAGAGGCAATGCTTCGGGTAAACAAACAGAGATCGAAACATAAGGTTTTTTCTCAGCACACCTCTCGCGCACAATGGTGCGAAAGCTGGCGCGGCGCGGCAACAATGCATCGTTGCAGTATCTGCTGGTGCGCATCTCACGGGGGCTCGTTAGCGGGCTGGGGGCGGTTGTTTGCACTGCCCGGCCTAGCCCTCGGTGGGAGCTAGCCTGCCTGAGTTATGGCTGACCGACTCGCGTGATAGCCACCTATTGCTCGCTAACCCGATACAAACTAATCTTCACTGCTTTATTGCTTCGTACAATTCTCTTCTCATACAAAACATATTTCAGCTAATATTCAGCCTAAATCAACAAACGTATCGGGGTTTTACAAATTGATACAATTTCCCGTGTAAGTAACATAATTGCATTGCAAGCCACATCGATAAAAGGTGGGGCACGGACGGCCATTTCGTATTGTGAAAGCTTTCATATCAATTGAATCCATTAGCTGAGTACACAGGACCGGTGTGTATTTACTTGTCAATTTTTATCATTGCGCAATGTCAGTGTGCGAGTGTGACACGGCGCTATCACTAATTTAACTTTTAGTACTTTTGTGTAGCTGTGTAGTGTCGGCATAGAATAGCACTACCCCATTTCTTCGGGTGTACGTAAGAGGCGAATAACGGTATTGGGGCTTTTAAGGGATTTTTGGGCGATGCGGTTGGAGACCCATCACCAACAACCTTTATTTTACCATCTTTTCCCCACGCAACTCCCAGAAGTGGCTGAGGAATTTCTGATTCCTTAGCTATGGCTTCCCCTTTTAGGGATTTATAGCCGTGAGTTTATGTATGAATGTAGTACTTTTGTTTTGGTTTTTCTGTTTGTGGAAAAACTGTTGAGTATTATCAACAACTAATATTGGACTTAATGTTTTGTTTGGATAAAACAATTTTGGAAGAATTTCATGATACTGTTCTGAAATTATTTTAGTTACTGTATAATATTTTATAACAAAATTGTGACAATTTTTATGGAGATTTGTTTTAATTTTTTCATACATACAAGTTGTAGAAAACGTTCTTGAGATTCAGATATTTAGCGCAACTTATCTTTTCAATAAATTTATTTAATGCCTATCCCAATATGACGATTAAATTGACAAATAATATTTTGTTCTTTCTTGATATTTCTTTTAAACGTTTTTCTTGTAAATCCCTTCGGGTATAAACGGCGTGAACGTTTATGTTATGTTCTGTTTTTGTTCTTTTTCACGATAGTTAAAGCAATAACACAATTACCCCTCATAAAGAAACTGTCATTAATGCCCATTCTGATAAACTTTGCATTCCTGTACACGATTCCATTAGTGTTCTGTTTTCTACACTAAAGGGCACTGTTGTAAAGGTAAAGAGTCGAACAAAAGTTGCGAGACACAACCGGGCCATTTGGTCCCGGTGAAATAAACTAAGCGGTAAGAATTAACAGGGATAAGGTCTTAAAGAGTAGCGCCGCCTTAACAGATTTATGTTGAGTTGATTCTGATCACACAAGCTGTCTTGCTCATTTTGCATTTTGCTCTCTTTGTGAGCATTCGGCACACTAACTTTGGGATAGGCTGAGCGGTATTATTGCATCTCCATGTCTCTGCTCGAGTAATCGTCCTTTTTTGTTTGCCGTGTTCACAGTTTGACAATGACATTATTTTGAGATTAATTGATTGCTATGTGCAACTTAGTATCAGATTTTCGCATTATACTTTCTTCTGATTGTTGTTTTAAATACACGTTACAAAATCTTTCTAATAAGAATATAATTGAGTTAGGATGAACATGTATTAGAATAATAAGTCAAGCAGTCATATATTTTAATTAACCCAAAGTTTGCAGTTATAAATTAACAAGGGCGTTTAAATTATTAGTCCTAAAACTACTTGCAATACATAATAAGAATAGACCGAAATGGGATGGGTAAGGCTAGATTAAAACTAAATGACTTTGCTGTGTAGTGTCGGCTTAGAATAGCACTACCCCTTTTCTTCCGGTGGGTGTACGTAAGAGGCGACTAACGGTATTGGGGCTTTTAAGGGATTTTTGGGCGATGCGGTGGGAGATCCATCCCCAACAACCTTTATTTAACCATCTTATCCCCACTCAACTTCCAAAAGTGGCTGAGGAATTCCTTTTTCCTTAGCTCTGGCTACCCCTTCTAGGGATTTATAGCCGTGAGATGTATGTATGTATGTATGTGACTTTTCTGTAAAAACAGATTAGTTTTTTATAATATTCATACAGCACCAGTCTGAAACGCAAGATCACGAGAGGAGAGGAAAATAATTGGAAGTTGTTTTGATTATATTCCGCACAGCCTAAGATAAATAGAAATGATTCCCTGGTAGTCTTTTTCCCCACTTTAATAAAATAATATCTACCTCTTTGTATATATCAACCTCATTTTTACTGCAAAGTTAGTAACTATATTTAATCCCAATATTAAACTATAAAAGTTAGAAGTTTTTGATGAGCCGTGGCAGAACAATATGCATAAAATCCGTAACTAATTAATCAGTACTAAACTAATTCCTGATTGTTGGTGGTTCAAACTGCGGTCTGTAATAAACTGCCTTGATCATTCACAATAAGTGATATTGTTAGGTTAAAATGCCATTCCAGTACTATGCGTACTTATATGCATGCGCGATTGCTGCCACTATAATGCGACAAGACACTGTCTCAGTTTCCGACCACTTTGACTGCATCGTGAAACTAAACGCCATAGTACTTTGTCATGGACTTAGTTATGTTTATGTAATTATTCGTCTTTCGTTCATACTATACACATATACTTCTATTTTTCTCCGATTGTTTAATCATCTTATTATCCATCACCTAAAAAGTAACCAGCCCTTCCGCAAATAATTATTCTAGTTACCCGTTTTATTCATCGAGAGTTGCCTAGTAAATAAACAGATGCAATTATGCAACTAAGCTAAAAAAAAGTGGCTTCAGCTACCTTTACCATATTTGATATAATACAGTCAATCAATGGGATAGGCAAATGTAATATGGAGCTAGTTGCTCTAGAACTTCGATTTCTAACGGTCATTGGTTATACATGCCATCTGCTTTTAAATTCTATACTATTTAAAGTTAAAAGCGTCTAATGTACAACTATATGTGATTCCACTAGGACAATAGTTACTAAACGTTAAAATAAAAGCAAGCCATAATGTACCCATATGTACGGAGACTTCAAACTATACATAAACATTGCAAAAACATAAACTCTATCAGACATAACCGTAACCCACAATGTTTAATCAGGTAATCGTAATCCAATATAAACGAAGGTAATAAGTGCAACAAACTACATAACCCAGTGTAGAATGTCACTCCAGCGGATAGTATTACTGCTTGTCACTGCGCACGCGACTCGGCCACACACGCGCCGGACCTGGCCGGGACTTGCCTTCTATTCCACCTTCTAATACTTACAACCGTTAATAATGCAGTTAGCTTGATGAATGGATAATGTCGATTTTGTGGGTTTAGGTAAGTTGTTTGAGCTAGGTTTGTAGTGTCAGCTTGCAGTTCTTCTAATTTGTTTTTAATATGTGGTTAAGAAGAAAAAACACTAAAATTTTATGACTAAATAGAGTGCTCATATCTCATGATCAACTAATGTTACCCTTAATGGAAATGAAATCGTGATTTGATGTGTTTTATACTTGCATTGTTGATTGATTTTGACAATGTTATTCACGCTCTAATGTAATGCCTACATCCTTAATATTGCCTCTGCGCATTAATAAGCGCCGCATCCATATGGTATATTCACTCTCACTTACTATATTATACTTACTTACTACTTACTCGCGCCATTAGTTCGTCAACATTTAAGACATCTTTATTTTTGTGCGAGGTTTTGATTAATTTTGACATAGACTTTGTGAATTGAACAAAAAAATCCTACGTACTCGTATATTAACAAATAGGACCTCCCAATTTTAAATTTAGCCGAACCAAACCATTGTTATACTTCTAGGAATTGACGATTTTACTCCTTCTCTCTGACAAATTGAGTTTATTGAAAAACAAACAATTCTAAACTTTCCACTATGAACGAATAATAATGTAAACACAGCGATGTTTTTCCAAATAATATTAAACTAGTACAAACATTGAAGTAGCTTCTCCTATCGTAGTGTAAAATAACAGCCTAGAGCCAGATTCAATGTTATTATAAATGTAAATTTAAATATTGCATTTGAAGTATACAGATAATCGTATTTGGCTCACGAGCTCCCAACACCCAGAGCGCCCGCGGCTTTCATACAACTATTGTATCCAGAAACGCGCTCATGCGAAAAGTAAATACACCGCTCACTTTACTACAGGAATAGAAGTTATTGCAACATCTCAATCATTTGTTTGACTTCGTATTCAAAAGTTTCTTGTAAGCTTGCAAAAATATACTTATTCTTTTTATGACATTTCATGGCAAGATAAAAAGATATTTAAATAGGCCAAAGCATGTTTGAAAATATTGATGAATTTAAAAAAAGCGATGGATGTTTGTCAAGATTATTCTGAGTAGTAACCAATTGCCTCTGATTATCCCAGTGGTGATTTATGCATACATTCATACATATATTCCGGCCAATAGTTTTCATTGGTAAAGGAAGGGACTATTGGTGATTATTGGTGCGCATAATTGTTTTTTTTTGTCATTATAACAAATTGATGGATGTATAGGAACTGCTTGTCATTAGAGCATAAGAAGTCGAATGCCACCCTTGAACATTCAGATCCTAACTCTCAACCCCCGAACTACCGAAACCTTTTACAAAATAATAATATTACGCTTTATGAACGAAGAATCTCCTTACGGATCTTAGATGTACTTAAATGTTAACTTAAAATATCACAAGCCATGAATCATTCATATGATTTTGACTAGATCTGCATTTGAAATAAGACGCGAAATTCCTTGCATTCGAGTTGTGTTTAAGTCCCAACGAATCCAGAGGACACAAAAGGGGTAACGTGAGACAATCATCTCGTAAACTTTAATAATAATTACATTCTCAACTCGGCCGCCCCCCGGTTGTGCGCAAATAATTAACCGCTCGGAATTACTTACTCGTATAGCTGAAATAATTTAATGTGACACGCGCCGGATTATTCGTGTGTGTTCGAACCTTTGTCTCTATAATAAACGTCATTGTTTCGAATTATTAGGATTGTTTTAAGAATGTCGTTCTCGAATTTTACGTCACACATGCTACGACTCTTCTTAATATTTAAATTCTGCATAAAGCAAAGTTTACGGGATTGTTACGTACCGCCTAATGTAATATGGTCTACGCGTGCTATATGGGTGGTTGTAATGAGGGAGCTGTATAATCTGGCGTCCCGGGAGCAGTCTCTGGGGTGGATGGGGTCTCTCCTTGTTGTAGTTATAATTTACATACGGAATTACATGCGGAAATATGGTCGACACACTCGTTTATGATTGCGGCAGGCAGTGTGCGAACATCTCAACAACATCCTCGTAAAACGTGATTACTGTCACAAGTGCCACCGTTTTATCCCTAGTGTTCAACCTTGTATCTATTTAGTTTTTGCATATGCTTACGTCTTAGTTGTTATAGCTATAGATAGTTACTGTTCATTTCTTAAAATTGTCGGTACATAAAATCCCTGATTTATACAATAACACTAATGTCTCAATCGTTTATTCGTAATAATATTGCTTTTTTATACGATTATGATAGCACCTGAGCCTTAATTTTAATTACTTTGCTAATACATAAAATACTTAATAATGCAAAACAAAAGACGCTAGCTTGTGTTAAAATATAAAATAAAATAAAAGTAACAGAATAAAAAAAAACTAATTAATCAAAAAGGGCATTTAAAGTATCAGTTTAAGTTAATTATTTCAACTAATAGCATATTTATAATTATGATATCCAATCAGATAAAAGGTAGCATCTTTAATTACCATTTTCAATTAATAAAAGCTTATTGCATTCGAAGACATCTTATTTAGATAACAAATGATCCCCCGGCCTACTCTCTCGGCACGAATTGAAATGAAATAAGTGATATCGCGCACCTGCTGGCGGGGGAGCCATACTCTAGAACACATTAATATTCTTTATATGCACTTAACATTTTGTAAAACTCGCAACATCAGGAACTTTGCACAAAAATGAAATATTACTGGTCAGGGAACGCGTCCACAAAAACTCAGAATAAGAAACAACTAATGAAAGCTTAGAGCCATTCGCATAAATCTCCCTTACATTTTTAATACCAATATATCCGACGAGGGGAACTCTATGGGGAAGAAAAAAGATGTTGAAAACAAATAGTCGTGGTCTTCCGCGTTTATATCTTATTTAAATACGACCAGATGCTTGCTGCTTATTAATGTGGCTTTCTTTTATCGGTGCTTTACTTGACGACATTTCGCTATCTGATCTGACGTCGGCTGCAAAGGACACAACTTTACTATGCTTTTCTTTTATGCGTTTAGTAAATAATACCAGTATTGCAAAAAACACTTTAAAACTTTGCAGAAGCATATTTGCCACTGAGCTTAAAGCAAAATTTTGCAATACCGTGTTAACAAGAGCATGCGATGCATTAAATCCCTGAACGTTTAAAGTTAAGATATCTCTTTTTATTTGGTTCGTTACAAAAGCGATTTGGTATCGTTTCGAATCTCGAAGAGTCCTGTAGTCTCATTAAAATAATACAGGGCTACCGGATAATCTTATCCAATGTGTTCCGATCACAGATTGGGAGCGCGTGCGGCGATAACGCTCCGAGTTATTCCGCCGCTCTGCACGCTCGATACGCTATTTTTTAATCCATTTTTACAACGACAACTTCATTATTTGTTCTCCTTTACTCTGTGTTATGAACTCGTACACCACTCGGCGACACTCTCAAATCTTCCAGTCGCATACAAAATGCAAATCGCTTATATTACATTCATAAAATTATGAGCAACGCGGCTGTGCGACACAATTTGCCGTATCAAATAATACAGCAATATCAGGGCGCGCCGTAAGCAGATCAAACTCATGGACTTTTTTATGAAGGGCGTTTCTTTTGAATTATCCAAAAAAGCCCTTATTCTAAAAGATGTAGCACCAATGTTCCATACTCTAGAATAAAAAAAGATTTTATGATCTTATTTTCACACGTAATAAAGTCACCGTAATTGTTATGATTATTACAGCATAGGCAACGTGAAATAATCCTTACCGAAAAACCTCGTGACATAAGCTGCAAAATCTCATGACAATAAAACTCATCTTTATGAAAATAAGGGTGCAAATATATATTTTAGAGTTATTTAATTCTGTTAAATATATAAGTAAACAAAATGCTCAGTATTTTAATAGAACGAAAGCTTTTATAATTAATCAAATCCTACTCTGTATTTAAGCCGGTAAACGTGTTTAAATCAACAATATCCCTCAGTAATATTTCCTCTGGTTATTGCTATTAAAATTTCACCTTAAGACCTCCCGAGTGTTCGTTGTTCCGATTCATTCGAATATAAAACGACCGAATGTAATTCAAAGAGGGAACAGAACACTTACTTTTGTTTCCTCCTTTTGAAAGAGTCGTTTTGGTTGCTTTCACCTTAACGTCGACTTAAATTATTTCGCCAGTTTTGAGTCGTAAATCTAACCTGGACTTTAATTGTTATTTTAACTGCGACTTCTACTTAGTCGTTGCAGTACGGAGGGCCCGTGAAAATATGTCTTAATTTGTTATTCTTCCGCCTTTGTTTTTGATAGTTTATGGTTATTCGATTTGCAAATTGATATTGTAACTCAAATGATAAAGAGAGAAACGGTAAATAAATATTATTTGACAACCCGGTTGGAGTGAGAACCCGAATCCAATATTTAAATATGATTGTTGTTTTTACAGAGTGCAGAAAATTGAAAAGAAATAGAATTTCGCCGTAACCCTCCCTGTATCCTTAACGCATTTCGCTTCCTGTGATATGGTTTTTTCTCAAAATCGAATCGATGAGTTAATAATTCCGGAAACTAATTGCTGTTTAAAGTTACGCTTAAGGTTTCTGTAGTGTTATTAAACTGCGTAACCTAATTCGATCCTTTTGTTTATGGGTCTCGATCCTTTCAATCATCTATCGGCCATTGAGTTTCGGTATCATAATAATTGTCCATAATTACATATTCCCTTGAAGCGAGCGCATCATTTTTATTGTTATTTTATTTATAAAGTAATAATTTTTTCCACGGCCGGCGACTCGATCAGGTTTTAAATTTGATTGATCCGATATAAAGATCGATTTAATAATGATCGTGTATTTCGTTTTGGCGTTTTAGTTTTTCTTTTATTTTATCGATAAACGTTTTCATTGGTTTCGTATTACCTTTCTGATGAACGTTTTGAGTCGATGATTTATTGGCTATCTTATTGGAATCGCATTTGTGGAGGTTCATTGGATACAATGTGTGTAGGTAAAACAGTTGTGTGATCGAGGGCATGACAATGCTGGTCTTACCGATAACAATGTTCGTATATTAAGTGGCGCGCGGGTAGCGGGTCCAAAGACCACCAGGGGCACCTTTGTTAAAGCCCTTATAGTCGCAAATCGCGAGATGTTCAGATACGGCGCATACCGACGCGGCCCCGTAATGGGCATCCCTCGGCGGAGGTAATTTACGTCTCATGTGCGAAACCACTCTTAACTAAAAGCCTTCTAAATTACAGTATACATGGGATTGATTCGAAATTAATCTTGCTTCGTGTCTGTAGCGCTGATCCGATGAGGACTTTTTGTTTTAAATCTGTTAATTCGATTCCCAGGAGGTCGACGACAGATTATTTTTTGTTGTCGAACAATTATCCCAAGCGATAATAACAATTAAAATTAAGTTGCTCCTCAATTGGTGTTCTGCCACACCGTAATATATATTTATCGACAAGGAAGTTGTTATTTAAAACTGTTATTTAAAATCAACTGGATTTCCAAGAAGGGGTTGCCAAATTTCAAAATTGCTTATAATTTACTATTGTTAGATCACAGTTATGATCACGCCTTGTTTTTATTTTACTCTACTTATTTAATGTCTTGTTATGTCATGGTAATCATATGTCGTGTTTATTTAAATGTTTGAAAATTACTCTTGAATAACTTATTGATTACGTGGTAATTGATTAAGTTGATAGTTGAGTTGCTTGGAAAATAAAACAGTAGTTAGTTAATATAGCTACTTATCACCCAACAACCGATACCAATCAAAAACTTTAAAACTAATTCAATTAACTCAAACATTGATACAAACGCCGAGAAATACAGCGAGTAGCAAATGCACTAGTTATCTCGATCCACAATTTGATCGAAGCTTAAATCGAGCCTGACTCCGACAGATTTATATCGCCCGATACGTTGACCGATTAGCTGATTTTTCGCCAGACGCCTTCAACAGTTCATTTAAAACAAAACTCGCTCCCAAATCATTGCTCACGATTATGATTAATATTTTTAAATAAATTGGTAGGTACTTATAATTCGATCACTTGTTATATCTACGCAGTTAAAATAATAACAATTCGAAACAGGGTTCGATAAGGCGTGTTCTTAATAGACTGTAAGCTCTTGGCGAATCTACGGCAATAATTAAAAGGCTTACAGAATAATTAAATGAAACAAACCACTCGGGTTGGAACAGCAATATTGCGGGGCTTGCTAATACTGTCGTTATGGGTCCGATTTGAGTGGGCCCGCTCTCTTACAATCGTAATCTAATTGTACACAACGAGCTACATCGACATTTCTACATTTACAGTTGTAATTATCTTACATCTTATGAATGATATATCAAATATTTTATCTGATTGGTCAATGTTGACTTTGTGTTTTTAACAACATATGACTTAAGATGAATTAAGAAAGGTGGGCAAGATTGGTTGAGTTATATAACATCAAAATACTTTAATAGTGTTAACTTTACAGTCAACATGAAAGTTGTAGGGTAAAATCTCAGATCTGTTTTTAAACTATTTATATATTAAAAACACTCATCTGCAGCTTACAAATTCGTATCTTAATAAAAAACAAAACTAATGAAACTGCTAGTAATAACAAAAGCATTGATCCCCAATAAAGACGCACAGCGCGTAACAGTCAACAAACCTATAGAAAAGGGTCATCAACAAAGATTAAAGAATGTATCAAGACAGCAGCCATAGATGTTAACACAGCAAGTTAATCAGTGCGATCCCGTCTTACGATCTCCATTAGATGGAGTAACTGACTTACCTAATTTAATAAGGGACGGAATGGAACTGGAAGCGGGCGGTATGACCTTTCTATTCAAATTCGCTCGTTCGGGATGTCATTGATTGTCACTCCCATCCTGTTTAGTTAAACCATAGTTAAACACTGTGGCGTAGATAGTTATACTACACGTAGATATATAGATGGCCGCACGGAAATTCTCTGTGTACGCAACAATTTGAACTTAATACAGATGCTATGATCTGAAATCCTTATAATGTACGGTTTATAACAAAGTTAATGGTTGTGTCTTTTGTTAAAAAAATAAGTTAAATAATAAGTATTTATAAGTAAAACGATTTCATTATTGTAAAGAAGTTCCTCAAAACACGATTATTGAAGATACCTACTCAAAAAGAAACAACTGAATATTGTATTGCCAATAGATTTTATAACGCTTTAAAAACTTGCAGAGATATCTCAGAAATAACAGAAGTCAACAAATAATTGAATTAATCGAGATTTCAGACTCTGATTAAACACTCCAATCTTCATTTGATAATCACATAATATGCGTGATCACTTACAAAAGGTAGATCTTAATTGAACATTATGCAAATATTCTCAATTCAACTCCTTCACAATGAGACCCTAGATTCCGAATGAGTTAATCTGTGTTTATGCTCCTAATCGGCCCCTTGGTTACCGCCTTGTTACTAGTTAACCCGACTGTTAAATTTATACAATGTCTCTGGTAGGAACCATCACTTACTTGTTTCATTAAATTGCCGAATTTACACTCAATGTTACTCCTACTTTTTCTTACTTACAAGTCCTACTTTATCGGTAGTAAGCTAAAGTTATCAAAGTCCTAAAAATTTAGAGTAATAAGGATCGCATTTTAGTTTCAATAAAAAAATGAATAAGAATATTTTTTTTGGCGTTTTGTTTTTGGCGTTTACTCAATTGCCCGGTCTAGTATCTTATTAAAAAAAAACATTAATGAAGAGTCAAGAGGAAGTATTAAAAGCTAGTTTAAATTGTTGCATAATTATGCAGAAACCCATGTTTTGATGTTTGACAACCAGTCGGGCGACAAATCTAAATGGCTCTGTTACACGGTTATGTATGATCCCCGATGATTAAGCGATGGAATTTAACATTTTATGCAGGTGCCATTATGTCAACTATTTGCGCAGATATAGTTAAATATTCTAACAATTTTCCTTCATTTGTGTATAACTTTCTAGGATCTAAATTAAAAATACTCCTATACCTTATTTCTTTCCGAGCGTTCCGTAAGAGGCGACTAAGGGTATTGGGGCTTTTAAGTTATAGATAAACGAGTAATATATCTTTTATTTAGCAATCTTTTCCCAACTCAACTTCAAAAAGTGGCTAACTATTTGTAATTCCGAAGCTATTTCTAAGCCTTTTCAAATTTATAAATAAATTAATCACTGTTTTAAATTAACAAAGATTGTATGTTTAAGTATACTCACATTAGTTTATTTTTGTTTCAGCCGAACTGAAAATGGACGTGTTACGGGAACGCGAAGTGAAAGACAATATGGAGCGACAACTTCTTGATGAACAGAAAATGAGAGGTCAGTCTTAGTTTTTTTTTTTTTTTAGTATTTAAACAACAGTATACGAACAAAAATAAAAAGGTTAAAAACTTCAATAGAGTCATTGAGTAAGAAATTTAATTACTCAATATTTTATTAGTAATAATGAGTGTGTATATAAGTAATTATGAGTTTTATGAGACTACGTTTAATTTGGTATTAGGTATAATGAATTTTTGTCTCCATTATTTAAATACTTTACACATATCTACATACTAGCTGACCCCACAGACTTCGTACTGTCAAAAGTGTAGACTTTCACGTCGTCAAACTGAAATATTTAACTGACTTGTTGAGGGTCTCTGTCATGGGATGAGAAAAAAGGTGTTTTTTATAGTGTCCTCAGATTTTTTTCACTTTATAAATTTTAAGTTTATAAGTATAGTAGTTTCGGCAGAGCATTGATTCTTAGTCTGATTAACCATTTTTTAAGAAAAATTATTGATCTCTTAATTTTTCTGGGATAAAAAGTGTCCTATTGTGTTGATTGGGATCATTATCTGGCTTCCTGTAAATCTTATTTTAAATACGTTCTGTGAATTAGTCTTCATTTAGCTACAAACACACAAACATCTAAACTTTCACATTTATAATATTAATAGGATAAGGCTTAAACATAAGCTTCTCGCGAAGATGACCTCGCTCGCCGGCCAGCGCAGCGTCTTGTCTAGCGCTTCATGCACGCGTGTAAATTTTGTATCGGAGTAATTTAAAAATTGTATTATCTTCTAAGTTTTTTTTTTAAATTAAGTGATGTCAAGGACAATTTTGTTCTCAATTAAATACTCACAATTTATTTGGATAAAGATTAATATTATGTTGATAAAACATTATGGCAATTATGCATTAAATTCGACCAAATTTATTTACCATAAAAATGGTTATAGTAAGTGAAACTTAAAAGTTAGACATATACTGTCGCGGGAATTTTTTTAGATCATTTAAAGAGAAATAATTCTTTAATACATTTTTATTGGGTAACTTAAACCGTTTACGCAGCGTACACAACGGAAGCCTTAGTATGAATAATTATCCCCGTTTTTGCAACATTATTCGCTGATAGTTTGCACCTGTTGGTCGCACCGTGATGATATATAGCCTAAAACCTTCCTCAATAAATGGACTATCCAACACAAAAAGAATTTTTCAATTTGATTGGGTAGTTCCTGAGATCCTAGCGTTCAAACAAACAAACTCTTCAGTTCAGCTTTATAATATTAGTATAGATGATAAAGAAATTTATTGCAATTCAAAGTGAAGTAAGTATTAGTTAGATGTATTCACGATGAGGATGTAATGTAAGTAACCGAAACAACAACAGAAAACTACTATAACATGAAAGTATATTTCGAGTAAATTTTTACACGATTTTTTTTTTTTTTTTTTTTTTGTTGAGTAGATAGTGTATTTTAAATATACAAAATTAAAACAAGAGTGTTCCAATGATACAAATACAAATTACTTAAATTTACATATGCAATTTACAACTTACTTACTAATATTTACAAGTCACAATACGCGCCCCGTGTCATATCTGGTGTAAAAGTGCCTAGCACGCTTGCAGCATTGCCACGTTGTATGGCCAACGATATTCTTTGAACCAGATAAGACACGGAGCGTGGATCTGATCCAACGTCCCTCAAGCGCCGTCCAATGCTCCGAACAAGCTCCCACGCCTCATCGCACCACGCGCCGCTCACCTCGACCGCAAACGGTACGAACAAGTACGTGTCCTTCAGAGCCAGGTACTTCGCGTGCTTCTGAGCAGCTGCCCACTCCGCCGCGGCACGTGGGGCTCTCGTGGCTCTGGGTAGGTGGGATGCTGCGTATGTACTGACGCAGGTGGCGTCCCACACGAGGCATCGTCCCTTCTCCCACGGAATGAGAGTGAGTCCATCCGGACGTTTACCATCTGTCCTCAGCAATCCGGGAGGCTCCAGCACACACGGCACCCCGGCGGAAACAAGTGCACGGCAGAGCACATCATTCAGCATGTGATGACGTGGAAACCGACCAGCTGACTTAGCGCAGCTTAACCCGTGGTGCCCACGAACATCAACTACTGCCCCGCACCTGCATCGGTGTGCATCGCACACGTTGCCTCCGAGCCGCAATGCCACTGCCACTCTTAAAGACTCATCGTCGAGGGCGGTGCCCAATCCGGGTGAAGGTAGAGCTTTCAACCAAGCACCGGATTCAGGTAGGCCTGCAGCTTTTATGCGAGCAACATCTGGCCCAGTAGCTATCTGTAGCATGTCCGATACCCTCTTTTCGCAACACGGATCGTCCCACTGCCTTTGTATGTGGGGTTTTTCAGGATGATCTACTGCGGGACATACTGACGACCAAGCTTCCTTGGCCTCCCCAACAAATGGGATGTTGAGCTCGTCACCCTGTAAACAAAGAATGTTAGCGACGAGTTCAACCACCCCATGCGAGGAAGCCAAAAAAGCTGGTAAGTTTGTGTCGTGTACCCGCCTTACACCCAACCCCCCGTGACGAATTGGCAGCGATGCTTGCAGCCATTGTGTCTCATCCATGCTCACGTTGAGGATCCGCTCCAATGCCACCCTAATGTATTCATCTACTTCAGCAACAGAGTCAGGATAAAGCCACGTTGGAGAGGTCCTCAACATGAACATTAACTTTGGAATACTTAGGCAACTTCGAAAGAGGGTAAACGCGACATGACTGGACAAATGATCCAAGTGCTGGCCAGTCTTTTTGAGGATTTTTACCTTATTTTGAATCGCGACCGGAACTGCGTCCCCGAAAATAGGGGCTCCAAGTAGTTCGAACGACCCTCGATCGATGATTTTAATGTCTGGGAAGACCCGACGAAAGTCCTGTACGCATTCTGATGCGGTGTCATTACAGGGAAAAAGTTCGCACTTACTACCATTTACCACCAGGCCCAGATCCTCCAGCCTGGGAATCAATAACTCCAAATCCCTAAGAACTACGTCAGGCGCACCACCCAGAGTACCGTCATCAAGATACCATACGTTGAGCGGCGCGCCCAATGAATTTATAATGTCATTGATTGCCAGGCTGAAGAGAAGAGGGCCAAGTGGATCCCCCTGTTGAGCGCCCACCCGCGATGCGATTCTATTGCCATCAAAAAATAGGTGACTGGGAGCGACGTAACACTGCTCGAGAAACGGGCTAAGAGTAGGCACTCTAACCCTAGCCTCGGCCAGCATCACGTCCCTCTCAATACTATTGAATGCATTTTTAATGTCAATTTTACGCGATGATTTATCGCATAACATAAACCAATGACATTACACGACGCTGAATTATTCCGTTTCGTCATTATCTATACCAAAAAAATTCAAGAAACCAAGATAACATAGAAAACCAAACGACGTTCAGTCAAAAGTCAAATTGCAGAAAATTTTTGAATTTATATAAATTAAAAAAGAATTGTATTTATACAAAAATAAAAAAGAATTCATACCGCGATGTAGAAAATCTACAGTCAGCGCCATCTAGTGTAAACTCATGACAACAATTAAATTTATATTTGTTTCAACGACTAAATTCGCTGATTCTTTGCTCCTATTGGTCGCAGCGTGATGATATATAGCCTAAAACCTTCCTCAATAAATAGACTATCTAACACAAAAATAATTTTTCAATTTGATTCGGCAGTTCCTGAGATCCTAGCGTTCAAACAAACAAACTCTTCAGCTTTATAATATTAGTATAGATAAAAGTGATATAAACAATACAGTTGTACAACCTAATTATATAAAGATACACAAATAGAGGAAAGCTTTTGCCATATAATATCTGTATAATGATTTGAAATAGGAATGAATGGTATAGAGTTTCGTTGTCACCGTAAATCACGGATCCCCGCATTGCGTACAATTAGCCGCCGCTAACTGAAGATCGTGTTACAACACCATTGTCTTGCGGTTCCTAGCAGTTATTTATTTCCAACATTACGACTATTATATTCCTTTTAATACGTTTTTCTTTCAGTCAGTTCTTTTATGTTACCAATTTCCTTTTCGTGCCATCGAGTCATCGCTGTGTCTGCTCCATTATCGGCTATTGTTTGTATTTCCACAATACCTTATGAGTTTTTAATTGATACTAAGAGTGTATTCACACGTTGCAAGCAACACCGGCTTTCTTATTCATCGGTTCGCGAACTTACCTTTCTCATGATCATTGTAAGCTAAGTTAATTTATAACAGTATTGAAAGCTTTATGAGTTACGTTGGAGCTTCGTAATTATGTTATTTGTAAAGAAAATTAACCTCCGAGATCGTAACCGTTTACCGAATAAATTGCGTAATTGTCTATACAAACAAAATATTACACGGCTCGGGTGACGTTGTTTATGACAATGCCATCACGCAAATAAGTGACACAAATCAAAACATCAATATCATTGCCTCGTAATTCAACAACTGAGTAATTTAAGCAAACAAAGCGTTTACGGCCTCCTCACCCTCATGAATTGAAAGGTTAATATCGCTTTGAATAGACACAACACCCTTTCTTAGTCAATAAAACATTTCATCAAATAACTAAAAGAAAATCAACTAAGCGGATGTAACCTTTATCAAATGTCAAGCAAACAGGCGTCACCGTGACTGGTGGCCTGGCGATTGTAATACTGCCTTGAGACAAAGACTTCAATACAATTACACACATTAGCCTATTCATTAGGCGAATACAATAAGAGAATTAATATTTCGGTCGTTTTAGTCCTGTTTTTGATTCATCGTATTTACTTCAAATTAAAGACGATCACTATGTCAACATTAAATAATTTTAAAATAAAGCATTAAGTTAAAAATTACGTTTATTTTATTTTGGAATGAGTTTGTTTTATATATACAATTAGATTATATACGACAGATCTAGTTAGCGCGAAAGTTAGTTTTCATTATTTCCACTAACTCGACTATTTATTAATGATTGTACTAAGTGGGAATCAAACCGCAACATCTGGATTTAGTAGCTATTCACCTATTGACTAAACACGGATGTTGTAATTAGTAACTTTCATGTGAACACTTTTTGAGTTATTTGCGCGTATATAAATTAGATTAAAATTAATTTATTTTTAATGTAGCTCAGTACACATCAATAAGCTACAAATGAGAAGACACGCGCCACCGCCTCTACTAAACTACATATCGGCTTCTGTGCGTCCTACAACTCGGCGCATATTTATTTTTGATTAATGTTATACTTACACGCTTCACCATTAATCGATTTCTGCAACTGCTTTTACAAATATCGTTAGTTGATAATTAAAGAAGCAATTCACTTGGAAAGTATAGTAAAAAGCGTATAGAGGGATTACGTTCCCTTTACCTATTCTGTAATCTCAGCATAAAAATCCTCTCAGTAATCGAACGCAGCGCCGTGTTTACAGACTGATGGAACAAAGAACGCACGCCTACTGTCTATACATATTTCACACGGTGAATGAACTCGATTGTGATGCAGAACACAACTGTTAATTGCCAAAAACCAATCATCAGATAGCGTTGCGCACTATGCGGCTGCAGTGAAATATGCCTTTAGTTCACTCTCACAACCTCTCTGTTTCCGATATAGTACGTTTAAAATGCTTTTGTTCAAGTTTATTTATTGCTTACTACTCTGAGAGCGAAGTCAATACTGTTATTTGTTTACTGCATCAAAATATTGCCCCATTTGTCTGTAGTGTCGCGGTTGTATTTGTAATGGAGAGTGTTGTGTGAGAATGGTCTTGCGAGATTCGCAGGATGAATGTGATGGTAGTGCGGTCAAAGTCATCGCATATGTTCTCGGGCGGTCGGAGCAGCGCCACCAATAACAATCAATCAGGCCGAGCGATCGCACTCCGCCATGAAAATTGGAATAGGGCTGAGCGGGGGCGGGCGGGGCGGCTAATCAACGTCCACCAACCGAAAGGGTATTCATAAACGATATTGTATTGAATCGTCCACTATATCGTGTCGTAATCTAGTAGTAAAGCGAACATTCAATAGAAATAGTATTAAAGTTCAGAAAGAGTAGAGTTGTACGCTATTTTCAGTACGGTATGCACAATTACTCAATCATTTTGATTTATTCGATTATAATTGAGTCAGACTCGCTGGCATACCCTTGAGGGTAAATCGGCAGCGTTCGTTCATTACTCAAGGAATGAGGGCTCTGGTGTCCTGCGTGTGTAATGTCGGAGTCGGCAAGGCGGAGGGATGTCGGAAGAGGTTGCTTGTGATTTCCAAGCGTTCCTGTTATGCGATACTCCTTGGAGCGGAACAAGAGCCGCATTCAGCATTTCACGCGTTTTACGTTAATGATTTTCTGTTTAGTTTAAAAAAATACATAGTTTTTTAATGTTGTTGCAAGAATTCAGACACAGACTTTTATGTCAATCAAATTCAATAAGTAATTACACTTTTTAAACCTAAAGTTTTAAAAACACTTTTTTTGCAGTACGTTATTGCATACGTAAAATACAACAATAATATATTCTCTAAGTATTGTATTCAAATAAATGAGAGCAATTATTTAATAATTTTCCAAAGTACAACCCTGCAATTTTGGCTTCCTTGTCTCCAAACTTGTACGTAAGAGATATAATTCCCATTGTACAATAGGTTGTATAATTAAATAACATGTAGTCCGTAACATTAAGGCGTCTTGAAAGGGTTCCAAGTCGAAATGTTACGCCAATTATGTGAACATTATATTTGAAATTAATGGAAACATCCTCCTCGTGTATTTATTATACTATAAATGAACGTATATGTATTGAAATGCCATACATGTCTGAGGAATTCTAGCAAAATATGGAGAAAATTTAATGGGATTGTATTAGTAGAATTCAATGCTAATATACGAGTATGTCATTTATGAAAATTTTAAATAGTTAGTAGCATTCACAATTACAGGCACTAAGTGCAACGAGCAATTCGGAAGTATCAAATCCAATTATATTTATCGATATTCGCCATGCAAACCAGTTGTTTATCTTAGAGGACGGTCGAGTGATCAAATTCAAATGGAATCATTTGGCCACAGAACAATCGTATCGAGTCCCGTCAGTAAGTCATCACTGACTGTTAGGATTGATTTACTGACGTTTGCACCCTCATTGCTACATTTACATGTACTAAGAGTAGGTTTGTCTAGTTTGGATGAGGCACTATTAAGTCATTTTATTTTATGCGGCACTAGGTTTTCATTTGCTTTATTAAAAAGGTTTTATTCTAACCTGTTTTATAGTTTATTTATTGTTACTAACTTTAATTAACAAATAAAAATCTAAACATAAATGATCTTATCACAAAGAAATATCCTACTTATTCGTAAAGTCATTCATATTATAATATTTAGGTTTAAACATCGATATTAAAAGCTTATAATTTTAGGTTCATAATTAGAAACCAGGGTCCAATGCCTCCTCAAAAGTTCTATAAATTTGATGCAATGGCACCAACAACGCCTGGTCCATAATATCGAATGTGATCGCATTCGGCGACCGCTATTGTCTGTCGAGTTAGACAGGAACTTTGCTATTACACAGCAAACGTACGCCACAGCCTCCATACCAGCTTTATTAATCAAACCACACTGTTACGTAATCGGTTATCACTCGCTTTCAGTCGGCTCCCAATATTCTATTCGTGATTTGAAATGTTTGACGCTTGTCCAAATTTTAGATATAATAAGTAATTATTAAATCATCACTTTATATTACTGGTTTGGTTTTCAAAACTAGCTGTCCATATTAAGAACTGCACTAGATAAATTACAACGGACTCATTACTAAATGGTATGTAATAACGAGTTCACGAAATGAGACACAGCATCCACCTTGGAATACATAAGCGTCGTGCGAAGTTTCGTAATGGAAAGGAGAGATCAAAAAATATTTCCGATAAGCAGGGAAATCCTGACCGCGGCGCGACGTGCGAGCTCGCCGGATGAATACCGAGCTGGCTCACACCGTGTCTGGAATTCGATTACTTTTATTCCTCTGTTCTTTTATCCAAAGAATCACCGTTTTTTGCAAGTCTGAGGTCGCACATCGAAGTTATCGGCGCTTCGACCGAACTTCGGTCAGGCGCCGTGTAAATATTTGTGAGTAACAGTTGCTTGTCCGTGGTTTAAATTGCTGCTTTTTCTGTTTGAGGTTCATGGGGTTTCTGTCTTTTATTTTTATTTCATTTTCCAGCTTGCTTTTTACACTTTGTACGATGTTAGAGTTAGATCGTTGCATTAAGATTGTAAGTATTTGGTATAATTTTCGATTAATTGAGGCGAATATTTATCGGTGCTCGTCACGGAGACGTCGGCGGTGTCCTGTACGTGACATGTTTTCGATATTACCTTTTGGTCGCTTGACACAGAGCCCCAATCCTAATAACTTCTACGCTACCCAAGATATTCTAGGCTCCAGTAATCTTTGAGTTTTATAAAATTTGTAAAGAAATTAAAGCAAAAATATTCGTACTAGTTTCAACTATTATGAGTAATCCTGAAAAATCCATAATATATTTTGTTTGACAAAAAACATATTAGGAAGTTAAGGGTTGTACTCGAACGAAGTAACGTTGCCAAAATATCAATCTTGAAACTCTCATAGCTGGCTAGGCTCCCTTTTCAAATGTATATCCTGAAGCCTACAAGTAATTCGTGCCGTGGAGTGTACAATGAATCGCAATCACTCGCATTTAGTCTCTTCCGCCGACTGGAGCGCAGTATGGGTCGCAGATGACCGTGTCTAATGCGGGTGATTAGATTTAGCTGGTTGTATCGCAGCTTTGGTACTATTCGATTGCTGTCTGATAAACGATGCATCGGTTCATTCGGATGTTTCTCTATTGGCGTATTGATCTGTGAAACATTATAATGATTCGGATAAAATTTACTCGTAATGTTACTAGTTTAAGAATGTTTAATGAGTTTTGATAAATTAAAATCATACTTCGATTTTTTCTGAAGAGACTACTCTCGAAGAGTCTGATTTTAAGAGTATTTTTCACATTCACAGCTTTACTTTCATGAGTGCGCTTATTTTTATCTCGAACGAAATGTTAAAAACAGCAGTAATTTTCACTTACTTGCACTAACTTCATACAATATACAAACTATCATACAGTATTCTTCAAAAGAAAACTAATAAATCCTAAAGGTACTTTCATTAGTATTTTTTGCTGTATAGTGAAGTAACAGCTTAGAATGGGTAAAATGTGTGTTAGGGATTACAAACCTTACAAACTTTCTTCATTGTTCCGATATCAAAGTTCAGGTAGAGGTTATATTATCACTCAAATCAATATTACTTGAAAGTTACCGAATGGTAAGGCCATTATATTACATATCAGCAATAGTTCAGGCTATACCGCATAAGAAGATAGGCATAAAATTTTGCATAAAGCGAATTATAGAATACTGATTGCCATCTCCAGAACATCAGACTTAGAACTGTAACTAAAACAGATATCGCTGTTAAACGAGTTGTAATTTCTTATTCGACATTTAATTTAACTTGGCTTCAACATAATAACGAAACGTAAAGCTCGGGTAAAGCGAGCTTGTAATTACAACTACTGTAATTATATCCCTTGTAACGAAAGAGAACACATTCGGTATAAGAACGATACTAATCAAGTCCCTATTCAGATTCATTATACAAGAAACGCAATAAATATTATGTAACGCGATAATAAAAGCGTGCATACAAGAGAATGTAATAACGAAATATTACAAGAGGCAAGATTTTGTCTAATTAATTTTACACGTACATATGGTGGGGCGGCGGGGTTGCAATGTCTTGAGTCGGGAAGAGGGGCGGGGTCCGAAACCGCGCAGTAACTCGATCCTGCAACCTGCTAAATTAGAATTTATGATTTTAAGAAGTTGCCGAGTTCCGATGTGTGCGGCTGATGATACTTGATTGAAATTCATAGTGTTCGCGGTTCGCGGCACATAGTTTGAATAGAGTAGCTCTATTATATCTTGTACCGATGCCCAGTAATGAGCTCATAATCTAGCGGATGATACTCACATTCACTGAGAATGTACTTTTAAGTGTTTAATCGTGTTCTAGTTTTATTTGTTCTTTTTTGTCATAAGCACGGGAGGAACTTAAATGAAATGGGCAAATGTATCTGATACTAAAAAACATGTGACCTCTGATATCGATTCGACGGCGAATTAAAACAAAAACATTCATATGATGTTTTTGGTTCTATTTATGATTCGTTTAATATTTATTTTGTACTGGCCATTCCTATTTTATAAATGATGAGTCAATTGTTTCCCTCTTTATTTTATTCTTTAAATAGCAGCTGTAAACCATCTCAACTAAGTCACTAGTCTGAATATACCATGTGTCATAAGTTACAAGCAAGGCACACATTGTGGTCGCGTTAGGCACAAACCGGTGCACGCGCCATATGCTAAACGTATTTGCAACGTGATACCGAAGCAGTTGCTCATTACACTTCACTGTACTGCCACCACTCGCATTTGTGCTACCTAGCCCACACCGATATTTGGTTATCTTTATGGGTTTAATGCGAAAGTATGGGTTCAATTGGTTAATAATTCTAAAATCATAAATAATTTGTATGATTTTTGTATTGATTCTCAGCCTAGTTTAAGTTCATCCTGAGTTTATAAAATATATTTGAAACTTACGTAATGCACAAGACTATTTTCAGAATAGATTTATCTGAGCATAACGCTAAAATCTTGGTCAAAATACACAAACCCAAATTATATTTATTGTGTTAAGAAGCACGAAAGCTCATTGAAGAAGAATAACTTATTATTATTTCACGAAGAGTTAATCCGCAACACAAAACGCGGAGATCGTAAAGCACCCTCCTTAAATCCGAATTTCCACAGTAACAACGCAGTACGAATAATTATCTGAAAGCGTTAAGTTGGGTTTTAATTAAAGAAACAAACAAAAACACGAGTTAGGAGTGACTTAGCGGGGTTAAGAATGAGTTGAAATTCTCAAAGTGTTTGTTGTTCCTCTTTCCCTCGCCAGCTACTTGGACAAGTCGACTTGCCACTATTTATAGCTCTCTTTGATCTCGATTCCGGCATTTGTTCAAGCATTCTATAAAAGATTACATGATGTATCAAAATATTATTTCTTATGCTTATACTTCTTATGGCGTATTTTTATAGCCACTTTTCATATCGTATTTAATATTTCTGTTTTATCCATTTACAATCGAACTGAAATGTAAATCCACAGAAAATCTTTGTATATTTGGCACTATTGTGTTAAGCAGCACGAAAAAACCGATGGATATGTTTCTTATATCAGCGAGCCGGTATTTCTTATTTTCTACCAAATTCGCTTACAGTATAACTAAGAAACGAATTGCAAAAATACATATCTAAATGTATTTAAAAACAACTTATTGCGTTTAGCGCAGATATCGTAAACCGATTTAAAATGAATAACACAAATCGAAGAAATAATAAAAGAGTCGATAGTCTCACTCAAAACCATAAACTATTGTAACTGAAGTCATATCGATCAGTTCGCAAATATAGTAGCCATTGTCGAATTCAGAGAACATATGAATCGACAGTATCAGTTGATATATCGATTGCTCGAATCGATTGTAACGACAAAGTCGATTGCGGGCGAATAAATTGTTAGTGTTCGCCAGTACACGGGGCGATCATTAAGATCTTTGTTGTAAAGAAGACCACACACGTGAAAAGCGCATCTGCCCGCGCCACTGAAACCCTACTTATGCCAGTCAATGTTCATAAAACGCTTATTTTTAAACTGATTTCCAATGGATTTATTAATTGATGGGACGATTTTTCTCATAAAATATAATAAATCTTAAAATAATAGCACTAACGTATTTATTCCCGTTAATTTAAGTACTAAGCGAATAAGGGTATTTGGATCCCATCACCAACCTTTTTAGCTTTGCCTTACTCAAGAGGAGGAGTTTCTAATTCTTAGGCTCTAGCTTCCCCTTTTTGGGATTTAAAGTCGTGAGTATTTGTTTGTATATAATTTAATATTAATAATGGATATAACGTTATATTTATTATATGAAACCAATATATAAACCGTTACCAAGACGTTTTAGTACCTCCTTTATTCGTCCTTAACAACTGTTTGCTAGCGGAACTCCATAAATCGAGTTTGTTTATTGCATTATTGGTTTTTATCGGGAAATACGTCTGGCATTGCTTGTTTGTGTTATTCGAATTGCACTTGCTAGTACTCGGACACTTTCATCACTTTATAAGCTTTACGAGTTCATTACCATTCGATATTTACGACTGAAATTTATAAATAGTTACAACTTATGTGAACAGCCGTGCTTTGATAATAAGACAACAATTACTTTGTTGCCATTGAGTTTCTAATTAGTATAGGGACAAATATAATTATGTATCAATCTAAAACTTAAATAGGTAAATGATTTGGAGTACTAAATTCGTATCGAGGCAATGCAATTGTATCGGAAAGGACGCTTTTCATAAAATTCATCGTATGGCTCAAATTTCCTGCCTTAAAAACTCTTGTTATTTAAAAAAACATGTAACCTACCGTCACTTTTCCATTTCGTTGATTGATTGACAAAAAAGTGCATTGCACATGAAGTCCTTCGCCCAATTTGTTTAATTGATAGTGGACTCATTTATGTGATGGGACTTTTCCATTCTGCGGTTGAGTACTCTTTTCAAGTTGGGCAAATATAGTTTTCATTTTGGAACTCACGAATAAAAAAAATATTTGATCAGCAATGTGTTGCTGACTTTGATTAAATAGTATTTCGTCCGAAAATATAGACTTTTCTAAAGAATCAATTTGAGTGTGTGGAGACTTTCAAATATAGTATGATTTTGTTATCGCTGCCCGATTTTAATTTATTTTTTAATTAAGTACGCATTGCAACCCTTTGCATAGTTTTTCAATACGTGAGGTTTATTTTTCCAGTAACACTATCAGAATTCTGCAGTACAAATTAAGATAATTGCTCAATACAGGAATCCGTATAAATTCCAACAATATTTAATAAGCGTTCATCATAAAAACAAACTCATCTCAAAATACAAACTCAAATAATACACGTAAAAACACATACCCACATTCGAAATATGGCCGCTACATTAATTTCAAATTAATGACTTTCCGAATTGATTACTCACCAATTTTAGCCCACACCAAGTGAACAATGAAAGCGCGCGACACAATCACAATTCAATAAACTGTCAAAAAAGGTGTCGACGCCAATGACAGACTGGCGGAGTGCAAATGGAGCGGACATACGTTTCCCGCTTCGGTTTCCTGAAAGGGGACTCCCTGGACAAACGCACAAAGCTACGTTTTACACCCTATCATGAATTAACCTTTTATTTTGTCGAAGTCCACTCTACTCATTTTTGATCGCTGCCCCCGCCCGCTCTGGACATGAAATGTGCTTTCAAAGCTTCAAATGGTACTGTTTCATTTGATTAGTGTCAATTTATTTGGAATCTGTGATTTGTTTTAAAAAATGTGAAGTACTATTTTTGCAACATGCATAATAAAGATAAAAAATATGTATTAGATTGTATTTTATCATATTTTACAAACGGTTTTACTTAATATTTTTTTTTTAATAACGCAGTTTTTAAGTTAATAAACCAATGCGCCTAAATGCTCGCCTGTAATCAAATTTATAATAAATTTAACCCCAGGTAAAGGACCGAGTGAAACTACAAATAATTCAAAGTGGTCCCTACTTAAATAGAGCCGAATTTGGTGCATCTTATATTTCAAAGCTTTAAAGTTTCAAAGCCACAACACAATTGTAATTGGACGTCGATTGTCCGAATCTACTTAATGACCAATATCAAATGGGAACCCTTTGTATTTTGTGCACTGCTCAATGGTAATACAAATTGCACCTTCACAATAGCTTATGTATATTTTAGTTTGGTACGTATTAAATATTTTTTAAATAAAACAGTACAATTTCCGTGATTTCCAAATGAATTTACGTTTCTTATTTTTTAAATAGAATATTCATGAAAACTTTAAAAGATGGGATAAGAGAACTTTTAGTACATACATACATACATACATATGCTCACGGCTATTAACTGCCGTAACGGGGTAGCCAGAGCGTTTTGGAAGTTGATGGAGGGAAACATGGTAATAATAAATGATTTTGGTGACGGGTCCACATCGCCCAAAAATCACTTAAAAAGCCCCCAGACCCTAAGTCGCCTTTTACGATCACCCACGAGTAGAAATGGTAGTGTTATTCTAAGCCGACACTACACGGCAAACTTACTTACTTTTAGTCATATACTTTTAATATAATGCAAGGGTAGAAGTAATATGTCTATCCAAAAAACATATTATCTATTTAAAAATGACGAAGTTGATCCAGAAAATCAAAACATAACTTTCATCGTATTACTTTCATTCGACGCCATTAGATATTCCAGCTAGGGTGTAGAAGTCTCGTTTAGCGTTCAAGATATTTAAGCGGCAACTCTATCAATCATCGACCACTGTCCACGTGCGCCTAGCATCTGCGAACTTTTAATTTTGTCCTCCAAAGCGGGAGATGGGGTGCACTGTGCACCATTTGATGTCCGGACTCGGCGAACTTCCAACGTTTTATTACAGTGTCCGGCTCTAAGTGGGTGTAAACTTTCAACACCCTTTGATTCACTTGCTAGGGACGTTTTCGTTTGTTAGTCTGGAAGCTTCTAATTACTGCCATGTAAATTACATCGATTTGTTGAAAGTGATATCTTTTTTAATTTATTACGTTTGTGTCTGTTTTGTTCTGTGTTTGTCATTACATTAATAAAACAATGGCACCCTTCTAAAACATAGAAATGGCTATGAAAGGCTTTGTGAGTAGTAGGTAGGAATAGTTGTAATAGGTGAGGTTAATTCCCATAATCGGTTGGCAAAGTAAGGTGGCGTTGTCCCGCATAGAAATATGTTAAATTGGCAAGCGCAGGTCCGGCGGCCGGCCATAAAACATCTTAATGAGCGCGCCGGCAGCTGCGGGCACCTATATTGCGCTCTCATATCCATGCAAACTACCGCCGTCTTAGCAGCCTTACTTTCCTCCTTGTTGTTTACAAGTCGACAACTAATTTGATGCAATATGTGCATAGGACAGCATTACGCCGCTATCTCCATGTTCGTGTCTTGCATATATTTCCTTGTACTCACCGCAACCTGACCCTTTTGCTGGCCAAACCCTCTCACGTTATTCAAATTCGGTCTCGGGTCGACCATTTGGACACGGATTTGTTATAAGATTAAAGGAAGATTTCACTTGTGAAACAATATGGCAGTCGATTTACATATTTCGTTTCCTTATTAGTTTCGGGATATTTGTTTTGGGGCCGCTAAATTTACATCCACTGACCGATTAAATGGCCCTTAGGCGTCTTTAATGGGGGTGCCGCATGGTCGTTGTAGGCCTTAACAAATGTGTGCTTATGCGTAATTGAATATTTTATAGTCCCCGGCGAAATTTACTACACATGCTTTATCGACTCTTTAATGTTGTGAGTATTGTCCTTGTCATTTCGCTCCGGGTGATGTATCGAGATGGGGTACCTAGAAATTATCCCTCTACTAGCACAAACATATTTCTAAAACGGTATACACAGAAAAGCTTTTAGGTCTCATCTTTTCATTTTCCACGTGTGTTTATCGTTTGCATTTATCTGTTGACTGTTTTGATTGTGCAGTTGACTCTTACCCTCTGTTTCAACATGCTCGTCATCTCAACGACTATTTTCATTTCAACTTGGAGTGTTCGCGTTGCATTATATCCATTCAGGATGAGATAGCTTCACTTAGTTTCCTCTTTTTTATTGCAGACAGGGTTAATTTGTGCGTCTTTATTATTCTAGGGGAGGTTGAAGCTGTATAGTGTAACTGGTAGCGAAGATAGAGTGGCGAAAAGTAAACTTGAATTGTTAGGTAGTCGTCGTGTGGAGGTAATGAACGCACGGGGGGGGGTAGTGTTTGCTGGAGGCGGCTGGTGGGACGAGACGTCGCGGGGCGGGGGCGGGGGAGGACGCCATGTCCTGTATGCAAAGCACCGCTTCCGCATTTGTTAATGCAAAAGCGGCACAAGGAACGACTTAAGGTGTACATTTTCAGTGGCACCTGTGTACTTTCCTGCAAACACTATAAAGTACGAGTACGCTCAAACAAATCCAATACAATTTACGTATTAAGTAAAATGTTGCAGGTAATGCGATGACGTGGTAATTACACTCGTAGGTCCATTTAGCTGTGCAATATAGAACAGCTACACTGCTATACAATCCGAAGAATTAAAACAAAGACAATTACAATTATACTGTCATTTAAGTAAGTCTAGAGTACTGAATAAGCTTTAGACTGTATTGATATACCACGGCTTCATTAAAATCGCATTAGGATTAATTTTTCTCGTTCCCGTTTTAATTCTCAGTTTGCTAAGGGGATGAGGCCGGCCGGCCGACTGCAATCATCTACAGTCAATATTTGCTGAATTTTACCTGTGTATTCTGTACAGGGATATTGAAACATTAATTAAATTTGTGGCAAATTACACAATTTTTCATATTAATGGAAATACGGTTTAGTCTTCTTCATGTTATCACTATCAGTGCCGCATTGGTTGCGCTCGTTACAATAATAAAGGGTGATATAAATATTTCGTTGTAATAGGTTCTCGGTTGATGGTTTGTTTGTATATAATTACGGCGTCGTCCGTATTAATGAGCGCAGTCATATTGTCCAAGTTTCCCTCAGTCGCGTGGTCGCCTGTGAATATCACACTGTAATAATGACTCATTTTATTTGTTATTAATTTTCATAAATACTCGTAAAGCTATCATTGAATTTCATAAGGGTGGATAGCACTAAACTTATACTACAAAACTCAATCATTTATTCTGTATAAATTTTGTGAAACCATTTAGGGTTGAGTGGTTTTTGATTTCGTACTTACAACGAAGTCAAATGTAAATCGATATATTTAGTGAAGTGAATTGAGAGAAGCCTCACGATGCATTCGCACGCGATCCATGAGTCCTGCCAATGAATATCTACAATATTATGAATTCAGGCATATTAATAAAAGTGTCATGTTACGACCACACCGGTTGGCAGGAAGCATGGCCCGGTGCCTCATTCGGACGAAAATAATATACATCATTCGATACCAAACTGAATCGATTTTTACTCAGAATGTCTTCAACTCGTTTTTTTGTTTGTTTATCTCAATCTGTCAATATCTTACCGTAATCAAATGTTGAGCGATTGCTTAGTAGAGCATCACTGATATTGTTATTGATAGTTTGATGTACCCTTTTTTGAATCTACAAATATACATACATACATATACTCACGGCTGTAAATCCCTAGAAGGGGTAGCCAGAGCTAAGGAATTAGAAATTCCTCAGCCACATTTGGAAAATTGAGTGGGGCAAAGATGGTAAAGTAAAGGTTGATGGTGATGGGTCTCCAACCGCATCGGCCAAAAATCCCTTAAAAGCCCTAATACCGTTAGTCGCCTCTTACGTACACCCATCGGTAGAAAGGGGGTAGTGCTATTCTAAGCCGACACTACACGGCAATATAGAAATCGATATTTTATTACTGATTTACTTTAATTAAGTAACGCTTGCTTAAAATGCAATACAATTGGTAATACGTATAAATATATAATAATAATAATAAATAGCTGATACGAATACAAATTTAGATAGTAAAAGTATCGCAGCTAGAAGAATATCAATTCAGGTTATAAATAGATGGTAAAGTCGTAGATATAACAAGATTAGACACAGGTACGTAGTGTATAGGCGAAGTAATCTCGTGTGTTGTATTCACAAAGTTTTAATAGATATAATTATGGATAGTCGTATCGGTACCGCCTCTTCCATTCAAACTTGCGATTATACGTTTCAACTTCATTATACTGATTTATTCTGGAACTTTATAGGAAATGTGAACTCAAACTACTTTAATACGTTTCAGTATAGTATGTGGTATTGATAGCTTAGAACAAGTTCGCTTTGATCAGTCTCCGAAATTATTCATCGAATAGAAATAAACTGCCGTTTCTATAATAGAAAAATATAGGATCTGATAGTTTATTAAATTTTGTTTATATTATTTTTCCGAAATAAAAGATAGAAAACAAGTAATACATATATTTGTTTGTCGTAAATGTTTCAATATATTACAAACATTAGTTTTAATTCCAAATCTGTAATATCTAGACAAATCCACTTTTACCTTTTTGCAAAAACGTTAGGTAATCGATACCTGTAGCGCACTTCTCTTTACTATGCTCAAGGATCAAGCGATAATGCTGATAACAGCAAAACATTTTGTTTGTACTCTTATCACGTAAAAACTTTTATAAATCTTCAGAAACACCCTAGTGTTAGTCTGATTCGCGCTTAATTTATATAAAAACGTTTAGTATTTCTAATTTCTTAATCGTGTGACATTTGTAAAGTTATATTAAAGCTTTACCGTATAAAAAACTCAAGGGTGTAAGGGTGAGCGCTGTCTTCGAGATTGTAAACACAGTCCAATATTTCATGGTTCATAACTCAGTTGTATCAATTCGGACAATAACCAGTGAAATGGTAACTATAAAGGAAGATTGCTTATTTTTTAGTATCGTCATAAGGAGTTGGTATGTCGACTGACCGTCCCTTTGATCGTTTCACAAAATTGTTTTCCTTTTTCTTTCCGGTACTTTGGCATATTCAATAAATATTGATGAATGTTTTTGATGTACAAAGATTTTTGTATTGTGAGTTGTTAAGGTGTATGGAGAATAGTGCGAAAAACATGCTTATCTGTACAGGTTCTCCGGGCACATAAGTTAAGGGCCCTTATTCCCACGGGGTTCGGACTCGACGAAAACAATAATCTGCTCAATTCCGGGGAAAATTGTTATCACACTTTCCACTCGGACCATAAATACTCAGCTAGATGAAATAAAACCAACGATACGACCGACAACTCATTCCGTTTCTATTTACTGAGAGCTTTTAGTTAGTTTTCCCTTTTCCTTTTTTTAGTATTTTAGTTTATAATTATTATTAAAGTATAAGTTTGGTAGTGCAATTTAAATAAATCATTATTATCTTGGCCATTGACCCTCATATAAAAAGATTAAAACATATTTTTATTATTTATAATGTCTTATCCAAAATTAATGATTATTTTTCAACGATTAAACAAAGTGCTAACCTTTGGTAATAAAATCCTAAGTTTGAGGTTCTTGTTCTCTTCACTAAATTTGACAAGGTAATGAATATTAATTAACACTATGATTAACATAATTATCTAACACCATCGAGAATAAAAAGCTTATAATCAAATATATGAATATTTTCTTAAAATATGGTATTATTCAAAATATTCGATACAAATCACCAATTTACTAGACATTCATTGCTGTGTTATGTCATTATGGACTAACAAATGATAAGGATATTATGTAAGATTGACACTTAAAACGTGGCTGTGTCTATCCGACAAGATAAAGCATATTTTATGAAATGCTTTATCATATAGACATTTATCGAAAAGCCATTGCAAGAGGTTCGATCAGATGTTATTCTAGGCAATTTATTTTCAATAAAGAACTATAAAAAGACTTATCTAAATCGGTTCGGTGCCAATGCGAGGGGACTCACTGTCATAAACGTCGAATATTATTTACACCGCTCTCGTGCGATCGACTCTACTTTGTATTGCTTAGCTGCTGTAAAATACAATTTTAATATATGTTATTTGACGTAAATTAATCTTAACGTCTGCATAATAAGGATAAATTCTATGTTTACATCCTGATATATATATATATATATATATATAATATATAATATATATTTTTATTATATTATATTGCAAAAATAAACATTACACTTATTTTAAAATGTCTTTGTTTATGAAGATCTTGCAAAACATAAAACCACCAGGACGAGTGAATTCAGTCAATCAAACATTTAATAAATGTTTACTATAACTTCTAAAATATGGGTTTTTATAAGTGTGCATATATGTTGGTAAAGAAAATTTTAAAGATTAAAATTGTGTATTCAATCATATTTTCTCTTTTCCTTACAAGCAATAACCATCCAATAAAAATCAAGCGCAGACATTTC
The DNA here is from genome assembly GCA_963576735.1 of Bedellia somnulentella. Classification (NCBI taxonomy): domain Eukaryota; kingdom Metazoa; phylum Arthropoda; class Insecta; order Lepidoptera; family Bedelliidae; genus Bedellia; species Bedellia somnulentella. The sequence goes on from OY755179.1 coordinate 11,532,766, forward strand.
TGTTACAGTTATAAAAACTTAATAAATAGGAGATGAAAGCAAGAACAAAAAGCTAAAAATCCCCGGTCAATGTAATAACTGGAGCTATAAAGCAATGGCTGCATCCGTATCCGCCATACGCGGCTCCTTGGGGAACACCTTAGATAAGCACTCGTACCCTATTACTTGTATGTGTTTGTACCAAAATTTTTGTGTTCACGGGGAAAAAAATAAGATACATTATTTATAGCTTAGATAGAAATTCATTTATTGAAACATAACATGTAGGGCGCAATTTGAATTGTTTAAATCTTGACCCAGTTTACTACTATAATTGCACGATGAAAAACAGTGCCTATCAATGAAGTATATTATGTCGTCTAGATATTTAAAACAAAACAAACAAATATCAGGTACTCTTCTCGTAGAACATTGCAATAGTATTGAATTAGTGTATAGTAAGTAATGAATCGGTTTATAACTTATATAATCGTTATGTCGTTAAATAAATTAATAAAGAGTTACAACTTCCTTCCGTCTTAAAAATTAATGTTTGTAACGGAATGGTACAACGTAGTTGAGATTGCCTGTTGTTGTGTAGCGAACTCATTTACATGTTATTCGAACAACAAACCCTAGGGGACTGTATCAGCCATTTACGACTACGAAGTATTAAAGAAAGAAAACTCAAAGATATAATAAGAACGTGGAAAGCCGCGTGCAAGTAAACGGCTCGCGGCTCCAAAAGCGCTATTGTTCCCGCAGACTTTAAAAACGGAAAATGAACGAGGGGAAGGAAATCGGATGAAAATATGAAAAGAATACTTTTATGTAATACGTAACTAGAATGAAATGAAACGTCTGAGATCGGGCTTTATCCGTTGCGGTCGGCAAATATAATTTGCATAGGCAAGTAGCCGCCTGGTGTCTGCGGGGTGCGGGGGCGCTGGCGTGGTGGATGCGAGCGCTTCCATTCCATGTCGGATCGGCTTTTTATTACATTTTTCCCTTTGAACGGATTCCTTCAATATTTCGCTGGTTTGTTATTCATTCATATGATCACCCACCAAATTGTTTTCTCTATTGACTCCATATTAAACGCATGTTGGATACCACAGAACTCGTTTCATCGCAGCGATGAATTTTTATTGGAAAGGCAGGATATAGTTCTAAAAATTTAATAAAAGATTTTATTGAAACAAAGAGTATTAACAAACATTTTATCTTAACTGATTTGATTCGAGTGGTTGTAAAGCCTTTGATATGAACTACCACCGGCTATTACAAAGGGTGAGGATAAAAGATGATCAACTTTTTATGCTGCATCTGAGTCGAATTGAGAGAATAGAATCGATTGAAGTATTATTACAATTCATCGGGGGCTATGAATAAGGAAGCAATCGCTCGGATTATGGGTTCAAAAAGCGGTGCCGACGAGAAGACAAATATTGACTTATAGAAACAATGGAAACTGGGATGCTGATGATATAAAGCCGCTAAGCTGTTACGGCTGAGCCAGTTTGATTGATTTGTCGGTGTTCTTTGTAACTAATAAATAGTTCAATATTGGTTTATCAGTAATCACTAATATTCACGCTTTATTACACTCAATGAATTTTTCAAAGCACTATTGTTATATAACACGCGAAATAAATAAAACTTGCTTGGGGATAAGTTTTGAAAGACTAATATAATACTATCTACCTTTGTTGCTATTACCTTTAAAACAAATAATATAATTCTAAGAGTTAAAGTGGTCCAAAACCACAATTCAATTCGGTCGACACTTAAAACACATAAAATCTAACATCACTATATCTTTACAAAAAAAGTAAAACATTACAAACAGTAAAACCGACAGATAAACCGTTTTTCACAGGCCAATAAGCAAGCGTCCTCCGCTAGGAAAGACCAAAATAAACCTTGGTCGGGTGCGAAATGGTTTTTCAGAGGTATTAGACCGAATCGCTGCTCGGACTCGTCCATCCGTCACATTTTCCAGCCAGCGAGCCTTTACACCACCCGCACCTTTGTATTGGCACGAAATTAACTGAGAGACCTTTCAACCCGCCACCGCCAATGCTGCCCAACTAATTAAGCACATATTTACTGTTCCGATGTGGGCACGGCGCGGTCTTAGGTGATGCGGCACATATAGCTTTAGATGACTTTGTTGGTTTCGTTTTGACTATATTTTTGCTGTATATAAAAAAGGATTTATTTAAACCTTTATTTTTACTATCTTTTCCCCACTCAAATTTCCAAAAGTGGCTGAGAAATTTCTAATTCTTTAGCTCTGGCTACCCCTTCCTGGGATTTATAGCCGTGAGTATATGTATGTATGTATGTATGATAAAAAAAGAATGATGGATTAAGGTGTTTGGCAATCTAAGTCTACCGAAAGTTTCAATGTTGAGTAATTTTTATTATTTATTGTTATTTATATATGGCTATATTAAATTTTATAAGAGTATTTTTTTAATTAGTAATCTCCTAAATACATCAAGTATATAAATACAATGTACACATTCCTTTTATCTTCATTTAAACTCTGAATCACCTGTTAAAGTAACTAAAGATTAGATATTAGATACGGGAGCAATTTTGTTTTGTGTAGTTTGATCATTGTGGAGGAACTGACTTCTACCTGCTATTTTACTAAAAATCTATCTCTAAAGTTTATAATAACTTGATATGCAAAAAAAGCAATAAATGTATGATTGGTAAGAAACCGATCAGGTGGTATATTGCTGCAACCGCAATCGCCGCGGTGTCGAAGGTCTAATGACTAATGATGCGCACGAGTCTAACTCCTCAAATCTAATACGATACCCCTGTTTAATTACCATCAGTATTAATTATGAAACTCCATTAATGGGAAAACATTTTTCAATTTATCATTACTGAAGTACTTTCATGATTGAGTAGTTCCGCACTGCATCAAGAATATATATTTGAAGGTAATTGTGAGTAATGAGGCTCTACGATATAAATTAGCAGAAATATCACAATATGAGTTTCAGATCTAAACAACTCCTAAGCAACAAATGTTATACACATAAATGAAAGAATAGCAGTTAGCTGGGATTCATATTAAAACAAATTAATGGCATCCCAAATACAAAATCAAGCAAAACTCGATGAAGACAAAAACTATAACGTAATATAAACACAATTTTCTTGTACACAGACTTCCATTTAATTCATATGTTATAGACGTAACTGATTGGCCACTCTTTTGTCCGGCATAGATTGTTATTTTATTATCTCGACGCAGGCTTATTTATAATCATATAAAATACATAATAGTGATGCACGCGCTCCATCTCACTGTTTTTTATCCATGCCATTTCACAACAGGTTCACTTTATCGATGAGCGTTGCTATAAACCAGCCATCTAACTTAATCTAGGTGATCTGAGGACAGATAATATATCATAAATAACTGCCACTTGTATCGACTGCGTGCATGTTTTAGTTTAACGTTAAACTTTAGATTTTAATCTTGTCTTACAATAGGACATTCAGAGTTGTTATTATTAACTTAAAGGAATTTATATTGTTTTGTTGTGTATTTAGACGATTTCTATATTTCATTTTATTCTTAAAAGTATTCTTTCATAAATAAGTCTTCTAAAGAAACGAATTTAGCTAACAGAGTTTAACTAAACATCTTCGTTGTTAAATTATTCAAAGATGATGTTTCTCTTTCTCCTTATCTTTGGTTAACAAACGATTGGGTAAACTCAGTGGCCTATCACGAAGCGCACAGCCATCTCAATCATTCGTCAATCATTGAGAGGAGCGATAAAGATAGAATCTCGAAATCTTCCCACGCGAGACAAGGAATGAAAATGAAAATAAGCGCGATGCGTGGACGATCTGTCGATTATCAGCAATCGGACTATATCGAAACGATGCCGATGGTTGCCTCGATGTACCAACTACATTGGCTTTCTACGCTCTCTTATATCCGAGTAGCGAATATGATGCAAGATATATCAACCGTCGAGAGTAAGAGAGACAGGTCGCACGTGCATATAATAATTTGATTTGTAAGCTGAAGTTGTATCGGCGAGGATGCAAATTGAAGTTGAAGAAAACTATGGCGCTGTTCGAGATGGCGCATGCGCTACGTGGAGCACCAATTATATAGTCAACTTTTTGTTTTATACTGCGTGCGGTATTCGTAGCAAATTGTTATTTTGATACGCTGTGAGTCGCGACGACTATGACGAATCAAAATAGAGGTTATCTGACTTTCTTGTCACTATACACCGCCGGCATTAAATGGAACGTGAATTCTAACGCATTTATATTTGTTCCAGTTATGTATCAGAAGAGGTTAAAAAAGGAGAGGAAACAAAGGCAACAAATCCAAGACCAACTCGAGTCGGAGTTGAAGAGGAGACAAAAGATAGAAGAAGCATTGAAACAGTCAGGAGCCCCGGCTGAACTACTACGAATTGTTACAGGTAATTTATCATTATTTTGACATGTACTTAGAACAATTTTGGCCTTGAGAATTACAAATCAAACTACCGCTGCCACTGCTAGTCCTTTGTGAAAGGGTTAATTACCTTAGTTTAATGTTATTGATCAACATCTCATAATCACTAAATAAGACTTTAGTGTTTTATTCTTCTTTAAACTATTTAGAAAAAAAAACCTACTTGGTGAAGTAAGGCACCTTTCTTGAGAAAATATTAACATCACCTAATTATACTAACTTGGCATTAGTAAGTACAAAACTGTCAGCATGCAAAGATTACGTCATCCCAAAATGAGGTAGCAAGTAGCGGTAGTTTGAAGTGCTCACTCTCCACCTTACACATGCCCCTGACATGTTAACCTGCCGGCTGTCAAACCGTCTACACCGATCAACAAAGTGACAACCTGCCCTTAGGTGAGAATGCGAAATCACGAAATCTTCAACCCTAGCGTAATTTACTTACGAGTTACCAACTAATAAGTCAGAGTTAAAACTGTTGTGAGCAGTTGTTGTAATAGAGTGCGTGACGTAAGAAGGGTGGATAAATACTCGTACTGGTGAAGGTTTGTACTAATCTCCGTGTCAGGGATCGTTTCGCAAACCATTAAGAAAGAGTGAACGCTACTTGTTGAACCGTATTGTGGAATAGACTGAGGTACATAAACTAGTTTTGTTAAATTATTTGGAGTCCTATGTGACGTATTCCAGAGATGGGATTGACTATCTCTGATTCGAAAAAACACTATTTAGTCTACTTTGAAATTATATTTTTTCTCGCGAACATTAAGGAATTAACCTCAACAACCTTATAGAAGTATTCATGTTGTCAGATTGAACTAAAATAGGCAGTGACTACCGATATCCACTTTTAACTCCTCTAGTGTTAAATCTTGCGCTCTACAAACTCTTTTCTTCATACATGCCCTCCTATTTTCAACGCCAACCCCTTCGCTCTAATCTAAATATATAGGACCAATTCATATTCCACAACAACTTCTACAATTCCCTTTTCATTTTAGAAAACACATCACCACCCCAACAAGACTCTGAGCGCCGCGATCGCGAACGTTCGGACCGCGAGCGCGAACGTTCAGACCGCGAGCGCGAACGTTCAGAGCGTGAGCGCGAGAACGGCCCAGACAGCCAGCCGGCGAGCGAGCCGCCCGCCGCCTCCCCCCCCTTCCAGCGCGAGCCCCCCCGCACCCCGGACAAGCCGCAGTGGAACTACCCGCCCCCGCCCGTGGACATCATGAGCGGTGGTGCCGCGTTCTGGCAGAACTATTCAGGTTGGTCATCTGCTCTGTAAAAAATATAAGTAAAATATTTTTCTTCCTTCCATTCATTTTTAAAGATTCTAAAAGGTTGTACCCAGGTATTGAGAATAAAGAATCACTCAGCAACTTTTTATGCCTGCAAGAAAAAAAGTTGATGATCGTAATGGGTTACAACGACATCACTCACCGACCACTTAAAAATACCTACTCGTACCCGTACGTAGAGGTGTGGTGATGTTATTGTAAACCCTATCACAGCCAACGCAATTGAAAATTAGGCATATACATATTATTTGACCGGCATTTAAATCGTATGGAATAATTGAATAGTTATGAAGAATCTGGTAATGAGAAGAGTCTAGTAAACTACCAGTAAGTCGGTGTTACGCCAACGGGTCTTAAGAGAACTGACTACTACTATTCTATTCTAAGTTGTGTACTTTACATAAAACGAATGCTAAATGCGCTAAAAAATAACTTTCATTGAACGCTTACCATCGGTTTGTAATTTTTTTTTTCGAACGCAATTATTTGCAATTTTCATAAACTACAATCGAATTTTAAGTCATAAATTCGCTTTATTGGATTCTGGACCCAAAATGATTTGGGGAATGAACGTTTTTTACATTCGTGGTGGACGAAAACTTCGTAAAGTATTTCATATTTGCATTTATAAATGCCAATAAATAAATGCGTAGTCAGCGACGAGAGCTTCTGTTCATTTTTCAGTTTTTTTGTTATTATGTTAACTGAAATTATACGTACTTTTATTAAATGAGAATGAACAAACATTTTGATTAAAACCTGGCATCTTGTATATTGATGAAAAATACTTTAAAAATAATAAATAAAAAAACAGTAGCGAACAATACATTTTTGATATTTTTGGACATAATAGTTTCTTATTTTTTATTTCTCATTGGATTATTTTTGAGGAATACCTACAAATATTAAAAAATGCATTGCAAAGGTTTGAACGTTCACCACTCGAGGGTGCGTTCCGTCCATTGCATTCCAACTTTGACGGGATTGTAATCCGACATACTCAATACGTACCTATACGAGGGCTGCTATTTATGTATCCGGAACTGGCCACTTACAGAACAATAATTTAAAAAGTAATTACATCATTTAAAAATAGAACTCTTTAGCTTTAGAATACATTTATTTTTATGTGACTGTCAATTGTTTTCACATCGTAGCGTCATTTTGAAAATTGCGTGTCTTCACCACCATGGATTTAACTCGTGAACATTTTCGTGCCATGATTTTTTACGATTTTCGGCGTGGTCTAACTCAAAAACAGTGCATCGATCAGCTTACTTCGACTTTTGGGGATGAAGCACCCTCAAAGACCACTGTGTATCACTGGTTTAGCGAGTTTAATCGTGGACGATCTAAGCTTACTGATGAAATTAAAGAAGGTCGCCCTAAAACGGTCGTTGTACCTCAAAACATCGATGCTGTCCGGGAACTAATAACTCAAGATCGTCATGTTACATATCGTGAGATAGAGGCATCTCTGGGCATTAGTATGACGAGCATACATAAGATACTTCATGAACATTTAGCTGTAAAAAAAATTTGCTCCCGTTGGATTCCGCACAACTTGAGTATTGATAAAAAACAGGCTCGTGTCGATTGGTGCAAAGAAATGTTAAAAAAATACAACCGTGGTGCGTCAAAAGCTGTTTATAATATCTACACAGGTGACGAATCTTGGATCTACGCTTACGACCCCGAAACTAAGCAGCAGTCCACGGTGTGGGTGTTCCAAGATGAGCCGAACCCAACAAAAGTTATTCGTGCAAAAAGCACATTGAAGCAAATGGTCGCTTGTTTTTTTGGTATAAATGGCCATGTAGCTACAGTGCCTTTAGAGAATCGTAAAACTGTTAATTCGGAGTGGTATACGACCATTTGTTTGCCGGAAGTCTTTGAACAAATAAGAAAGACTAACCGACAACGTAGAATCATTCTGCATCACGACAATGCTAGCTGTCACAGGTCGGCCGTCACAACTCAGTTTTTAGAAGCTCAAAAGATCGAATTGACAGGTCATCCGCCGTACAGCCCTGATTTGGCACCCAATGATTTTTATTTATTTCCAAATGTGAAGAAAAAATTACGTGGTCAACGTTTTTCGAGCCGCGAAGAGGCAGTCGATGCGTTCAAAATGCACGTTTTGGAGATACCTCAGTCTGAGTGGAAAAAGTGCTATGAAAATTGGTTTCAACGCATGCAAAAGTGTATAGATCTGAGCGGCGAATATTTTGAGAAGCAATAAAACCATATTAATTGATATATGTTTGTTTCTTTTTTTTATTCCGGATACATAAATAGCAGCCCTCGTATGACTCAAAAAATGTCTATTAATACATTCCCAATTTAAGCACTTTATTATTAGGAACATGCATTTTGACAATACTTCGAAAATTTTCTTACACGTGCTTGCTAACCTCAAGGAGCGATTTAAGCTAAAGGGTTAAAGTATCAAAACATTGATATAGAATTAATCATTTCCTGTGTTTTTGCTTAGAGTGCCTTTCAAGTAGTAAAATTGCGAGTAATTTAAGTGTTGCTCCTACCCCCGTCTCGATAGAACGCACGCGAGCACGCGACCTATGCTCACCAATTACTTACTAATTCAACTCTACGTCGGAATACAAACGTAACCTCCTAAATTAATTGTGCATTTCATTATTCCTATTGCATTTAATTTTATTTAACTAAAAAAGTAACATCACTTTATATGAAAAAATAAGGCAAGAAAGGTTTCAGCGTGTTCTGTTTCTCATAAAGATACATCTTCTGAATGAGACGGACGGATAGGCCAACTGATGCTAAGTAATATAAAGTTGAAAAATTAATAAAGAGGGAACTTCTCCCGCCTTTATAGGTGCGCTTGTAAAATGAATGGAAATAAAATTGTAAAACACAGGTGCGCTCGAAACCTTTGACGATATTAACTTTTTGTTTATGTTAAAGTAATACTCGAACCGCACTGTAGCTATCTCTGTACTAACATCATCTTCTCATCTACTTATATTTTCGTTTCAACATTTAATCTTAGATTTCAATAATATTTTAATTTTGCTTGGGTTTTCTTCATACATCAATTTTCTTTCGCTTTTAGCTAACCCTCGTGAATTACCTCGCGGCATATCTTCCCAACTTTCTTTAAATAATAACTTCGTGACGAACCTCTTATATATAAACTATTCCGAATGATTGAATTTAAACGGACTCATTTAAACTGAACCAGGAATATTCACTTAACGGCACCTAATAGTTTCAAGATTTAAAAAGGAGCGAACGAATGGTGTTTATTGTACAGTAAATGAGTGTGATTAGCCACGGTGCTCATTCAAATTTCATTGTCATTACTTGTACATCGTTTTATAAAATAAAACATAAAAGCCCATCTATTCGTTAAGCTAAGCACTCAACCGTGACAAAAAGTTATTTCGAAGAACAAATAGATTATAGCTCTCAAAGGAACCGGCAATTCGGTTTTAGAAGCAGCAAATGCAAAAATATTACGTATTCAAACAAACCTAATAGGACATTTAGGGGTGGCAGCGAAGAGAAACAGCAAAGACCGAAGCTTTTAAGTGTATAATATTTAATTGTAACGCCCTAGGCGTATAATCTCGCCAGGGATAATAGGTTTCTGTTTTGGGCTGGCTCCGCGACACCACGCGGCGACACATCTGAGCGGGGCCGCGGGCTGCCGACCCCTTCCGACCCGCGCCCCGCACAATTCCAAACCAGATTACCACGCGACGTTTAACTTCTCAACACCCGCGCGACAAATCTCGACCGCTTCACTCATCACAACCCAAAGTAACATTCAAATAAGAACGTATTACAAAAAGTAATGGACAAAGACATGAAAATGAATTCCCCGTTGAGTTGAGAAAATGTTCTGCCAAAGTAAGCAAAAAACGAGATTCCGTTTATATCTTTTATATCTCGTAAATTGCAGGAGGCGGCAAGCGTTGCATGAAATTGAATAAGCATATTCCGTAAAACGTCGTCGTTTTCAGAGACAATTGCCTTACCTCACCTACTCAGGCCTACTCTTCACGAACTTTGTCAATTTCCTTAAAATCCTATTACAGCTCGAGTGCTTTACTTTTGTACATCGTTTTGTTGACACATTTACAATTCAATGAAATGGAAATAGGAATAAAACAGGAATTTTAATAACCACGATAATATGACCAAAATAATATTTTGAATAAGACAAGTATATGGGGCACTTACGCATACATGAACAAAACTCATATCAAATGCATATGACACAACATTCTCTCATTTACGGGCTCTTAATTACCTTCTCACTGCTCCAAAATGATTGCCAAGAACAACCCTTCCAAACACAATTTAATAATCACGAGCCACGCTACGAACGATACGTTTTTACCAAAGGGAGATTGAATATTAAATTACAAACTGTTCATGATTTCAAGTCGATAGAGATGTAAAGTCCGTTTGATGTGAGATAGCTGCGGCACAGGAACTAATGACATTTTCCGGCACTGCACGTATATTTTGCTTTGCGCTTAAGTGAGTTAGTGGAGCGTCCTTCCGACTCGATTCCGGTATCGATTAATGTGTGTTTTGTCCACAGAGTCGTTAGCCCAGGAGCTGGAGATGGAGCGCAAGTCGCGGCAGCAGGCGCTGGAGCGGGACGTGAAGAGTCCGCTTTCGGAGCGCGCTGGCTACTACAAGAACTCGGTGCTGTTCAGCTCGGCCACCTAGCCGCCGCCGCCGGACCGCGCCGCCAAGCCCATCATCAGCGTCAAGCCGGAGTTCCGCGTCAAGTAGACCATCCCGCAAACGTTCGCTGCTCGTAAAGATAAGCCAACTCGCGTTGTTCTCGAACTTGTAAATGGACATAATTAGCTCGATTCATTTTGATATAATCGTTTTTCTTAATAACGGATCTCGATGACATTTGACTATTTATATCATTTATTAATTCCTTACTAATGTAAATATTGTTGTCATATATCAGTAGAAGTGGTCGGAGGCGATTTTATCGCGACGTTTCTTCCATAGTGAAATTGTAATTAGATTAAATTAACAATTGTACATATTTTATCGTTTGCTTTTTTAAAGAGTTCAGTGGTGATAGTGGTAATTATTATTCGTCTAAGTTTAGAATCATTTATTTCGAGTACCTTTATTAAATTAATACATGCCATATTTATTTTATTAAGTTACTCTTCATCAGAATAAGCTTCTGTGATTTTGTCGTGGATGGTTGTTCTAGAAAATGTTTCCGTGTAATTGACATATCATAACTCTATTTTTTAGACAAGTTAATATATTGTGAAATTGATTAGAAAGTTTGGAATTGAGCTAAGACTGCTTTTGGATACTTTTTCCGGGAAGCTTTGTTTGCTCCAAAAACATACATACACGTACTTCCAAACTAGTCCGAAGATCCTATTTTTTTATATGGTTCCTATTTTATTGAAATACAGCACAAATTTGCTTATCATCATTGACTTTGAAGGAGCATTCATCGAATGTTTCTAGGTTGTTTTTCAGTAGCGTTATGTTATGTGATGATCACAAATAATAAGCCCTTGTATTTATATTGAACTTTAGTGCAATGATTAGATGTAAATGTAACTAAGTAGGTTAACGATGCAGCGTCTGTCGTAGCACGCATAGACAACACTTGAACATTTTTGTATTTCTATTTTAATGACTGACTATCAACAAACACGTATTATTAACGTACAATGTGAAATAGATGTTTTACATTTATAATAAATAAACCCCTTTAATTTTGTGTTTCAGTTCTCGTGTCACAGTTTAAAAGTAGCATTGAATACATCGACAATACGATTTCACTTATCAACTTAAAAAACCTTTGATTAATCCTCTACATTTTAAAGGGTAGTTTCTTCAAATATTTCTCAAACATAAGTCATGATCCCTGTACATTGATAGAAATATTGTAAGCTAAGTGCAGTAGAATTAACTGTTTACATAATAAACGATAGCGGTATTTATATTATACTAGAGTACTGGACAACTCTTTTGTCGAAATATTGAAATTGCTTGAAAAATTTTCAGAGTATATCAGGCATCATTGACGCTTGCCTATTTCATTTGATACTAGAACACTTGGTTCTTCTATTCCACTGAATGTGGAATCTATCAGAGTTGGCTATAAGTCACATTAGATAAATAGGCAAACGTTGATTGAAATGGTTGCTTTATAAAATTTATTTGGTACATATTATCGCCCAGTAGTGGACGGTACATCATTATGTTAATATAAAACTTAGTTGTTATTATAAATGTTAGAGCGCATGTGTGATTGTGTATAAAGTGTGAATGTGGGACATTTGTATCTTTTCCATCATTTACATGACTATTATTTTGATAAACATATCGTATTTATTGCTTTATTTGATTCCGATCAATATAATTACAAATATTTAAATTAATTCCTACACACAACGCAATTTCATTTTTTTACGCTGTGAACGAATAGATCCTGTATAATTTATTATAATTATGATTAATTAAGTTTATTAAAATTGTGTGTGTGCCTTGTATATCGTAGATGAAAATATCAAGATTAAAAACCTCAAAACATCAATACTAGTTTTTACCTTGTGCATCTTTACCTTTTACCTAATATTCAATATCAGAGGCACAGCTAAAGCTAAAGCTATGCCAGCAAATATCCAATTATCAGTCCAAAAGGGCAAGCCCATGTTATTACTGTCACATGATTAGGTATAACTTAGATATGTGGGTTTTCTCACAATATTTCTCTTTGCCAAGAGAAATATTGTGAGGTATGAAGATGTCTGTACAAGTCATCGGACCAAATGTATTTGGTCCGATGACTTGTACAGACATCTTCATCAGTCTTACAAAATCACTTCGTACAAAGTTGACCAATTCAGGACTCAGAATATGTCTCGTAGTGCCTAACACAGTTTAGACAGTTTGTTTACGCTACGCTACTAATATGAAATAACGAGATCAAAAAATATTTCATTTTGGGTAGCTAGAACCTTCAGATGAAGCATAAGGCATATAAAATTATGCCTAACATCGCCTAGCTAAGCAAAATTAGAATATATGAATTATAATAGAAGGGGTAGCCAGAGCTAAGGAATTAGAAATTCCTCAACCACTTTTGGAAAGTTAAGTGGGGAAAAGATGGTAAAATAAAGGTTGTTGATGATGGGTCTCCAACCGCATCGCCCAATGTTCCCTTAAAAGCTTCAATACCGTTAGTCGCCTCTTACGTACACCCACCGGAAGAAACGGGGTAGCGCTATTCTGAGCCAGCACTACACAGCATATACTGTGAATATTTCAGTGTAGACAAGAAAAAATACCAACAATCAGGGCATTTTAGCTGATATCTCTCTCACTCTCACAGCCCATATATGTCCCCACCAAGGGGCTCGAGCCTACCCTATATAGGGCGATTTGGCCATAGTCTACCACGCTGGCCAATTGCGGGTTGGCAGACTAACGACTACTACCGTAATAGTAGCCGGGACCGACGGCTTAACGTGCCCTCCGAAGCACGGAATCATCTTAATTTTCGGATAATCAGGTGATTCAAGCCTGCAATATCCTTCCAAACTGGGTTAAATCTTACAAATTAAATTTGTAAGGTTACCACCCCTCGGGAATCGAACCCGAGACCTCCGTACTTGAAACCAAGCGCTTAACCGCTAGACCACGGAGGCAGTCTGATATCTTAGACATGTGAATAATCAAAATATGTATAGTTTCGGCTTAAACAGAAAAATAAAAGACCCATCCCGGCGGTGCCGTAAGAGGTGACTTAGGGGTTCGGGGATCTAGGTGATTATTAGGCGATGTGTCGGGGGCTCCTTACACACCATCCTTTATTTAACAATGATTTCATATTCATATTCATATTCGTTTTTTTTCCCCAAAAAAACTTCCAAAAGTTACTCCAAATGAAGACAAATCTCAAATTATAAACGTCAGGCTACCCATTTTTGGAATTTGTCTGCATTAAAAAACAAATCTTGCAAAGTCAGTATGAACGAATAGTATTAAAACTGCTAAGTTGAGGTATTTGGCTCACGATCCCGAAGTCTCCGGTTTGATTCCTGGTAGTTAACTACTGTTACCTGGTAGTTAAGTACTGTATTTGTGAAATATTTCAGCTTCAGGTTAGGATATTTCAAGCTGGATTACCTGAAAATTAGGATGGTTCAGTGCTTAAAACAGACCGGAGTGTCATCAAATTAGTAAGTCTATTTAACTCTGCCAGACCGCAATAAGCAAATAAGCAGGTGGAGCATCTCGGTGGAAATATATTTTGGCCCTGATGAAATGGATCTGCCCTACCTTATTTCTTTCTATAACTGGGGATATTGTGTACCACGGCTAAATAGGATAACTCATGCTTTCTCACTCATCTCTTCTAACTGAGAAATGAGGTAATGGACAATTATATGCTTGTACGATGAAGATACTATTAAACATAATACTGGAATGTGCCTAGATTTTGTCATTTATCATATCAAGGACTTGTTATCGTAAAACATAACATAAACTTAAACGTTATCGAATATCCCCCAAGGGGTTGGCATAGGTACTAATACTTCTGAGCATCACATGACATTGTCACCTGGTGTTCAGAGTACCCACGTTTTGCTTGGATAGTGTACTCACTTGATAGGGGGCAGGACTATCGCCGTTTTGTACGAATACACTGTCACAAGACTAAGTACAACAACTCAACCATGGGAGTTTCCTCACGATGTTTTCTCTCACCGTTGACAACCATGATAAATTAAACACACATATGCTTTAGAAAAGACAAAGTGGTGTAGGCCCGACCCGGGATTTGAACACTAGTCGTTAGACGAAAACCGGTGTTCTACCCATTGAGGTCTCACGGTTATCGTAAAAGATAAGGTAACTGTAGTGACAAGAACGATTTTTCATGATCAACCAACTTCCATACGAACTGCGGATGATCGGTTTTAGCTACTTTTGATATCTTCTAAATCGCATTCGAGACGCTACTCAAAAGTTATAATTGTACTAGGCACTTTGGAGCCAGCACATTCAAAAATGAATCAAAATTAAAAATGTCGCTGTCCAAGAAAAGCTATAAAAGAACAGTTCCATAAAACTGAAACGCCAAGGGATATCCGGATTTTATTCGGTGCGTCTGCGTCTTTACATCACTGGTTTTAAATCCGGCAAATCGGAAAACTTCATATTTATTGCTAATAGATTTTCGGCCGATGAGCACTGACTGGATATTTGGGATGCAATTTTATTTTGTTCGTTTCGATGATTTTTATATTTAGCCGGGGGGCGGGACGCGCGCAATGACGCGGAAATACCGGCGGACCCGTTTTTATTGCGATTGCCGCCACCAATTCAATACTTCCTAACCATTTTCATTTTAAATGAGGTTACAGTTTGTTATTTAAATGCGGATATTATATGAAAAAATATTGAGAACGTACAACGACCAAGTGTATATCTTACCTTTATTTTACAATCTTATTCCCACTCAACATCCAAAACGGGCTAAAGAATTGTTCATTCTCAATCTTTGGCTACCCTTTGGATTTATAGCCGTGAGTAAATGTAGTGGACTATACCGAGGTTGAAACTGTACATTGAAGAAAAAAAATTAAAAACCGGTGAAATATGTTTAATTTTCGATACTGAAGCCAAATTTGCAAAAAATGACTGTCTGTCGGTCTGTCTTTCTGTCTGTATGTCCGGTCATCACGTTAATGCTACAAGACGGATCTTGATCAAATTTGGTATGAATGTAGCTAATACACCTGGCCAACATATTAAATACCATTTATCCCGGATTTTGCAGGGGTTTAATTATAGTAATAAATATATATATATATATTTATAAATTTGTTGCATATGCATGACAACAAATTTATAGTATAATATTTGCTTCAGTGCGATACGGAAAACGGGTTTTTGAATTAAAATTACTTAAGAACGTAGAAAATAATAAATAATAAAAATAACTTCAATGCATAAGTTAAGTGTTTTCGCAAACCACCTACAATTTTTTTCATCCCTGCTGAGACTTCCTCATATCACATTGATTTATGTTCTCTCTCTTCTTAATTAAACAGAAATTTAGTAAAAGGTGTGAATACGACGAGTGAGTTTAGTTAATACCTGTCTTAGAAGTTAATATTGTGAGCATAAATATTGTTCTGAGACATGACGCCGTATGCCTGAGTCTCCTTTGACGAATGGCGCTATACGGCATGCTCTAGTCTGCAAAAACCATTCTATTTATTTCTTTACGATTTATCTCTTGTTTTTCTGTTTTAATAGTCTTGTTGCGTAGTTTATGTACTGTATATTTAAAAATCTTACAATATTGAAATATTTTAATATTTGATAGAAGATGTAGATGGAGAGATATATTTAATATTTATATGTAGGTTTTTAAAATTTTATGTATTAAGTACAAAGTACAACCGGGTAAATTGTTGACAAAACATTGTTTTTAGTTTCAATTATGCTTACATAGTAATGCAACTGTAAATGAACAACGTAAACACTAATTCACATTACAAGCTTCCCAAAAACTAAATTTTGGTAAATTAACTTACTTGATGGGATACAACAAATATAAATTTTATTCATACGAATTTAAACATGGCGAACAGCGTACATCAGCCTGTATATGCTAGTCTAGTGAAGTCGCGAAACGCGCAAAGATTCACAGGGTGCGTAATTTCGCTCTTGTGTTGCGGATTAGTTTTTCGATGTGATAATTAAATAACTTTGAGTTATTGTCACGTTATTTGGCGGAGTATGCTGATATATGGCCTCGTTTATTGCGGAGTCTTTACACAGACGAACTTACATTAATTATTGTAATACATGTACAGCACTTTCTGAGCTCTGTGTGTGAATTTGAATAAGTTAAATTGTTTTAAGATTGTTAGCGCAATCGAATTTTAAATAAGCCGTGTAGTGTCGGCTTAGAATAACACTACTCCATTTCTACCCGTGGGTGATCGTAAGAGGCGACTAACGGTATTGGGGCTTTTAAGGGATTTTTGGGCGATGCGGTTGGAGACCCATCACCAAAAACCTTTATTTCACCATCTTTTCCCCACGCAACTTCCAAAAGTGACTGAGGAATTTATAGTTCCTTGGCTCTGGCTACCCCTTCTAGGGAATTACAGCCGTGAGTATATGTATGTATGTATGTTTTGAATTTCTTATCCAATCTTTTTAACGAAATAGTAATAGTATAAAGTAGGGATATCCTTTAAAATAATAGTTAGATTCCTTTATAATTATTCTTATTTTTTTAGAAAACTGGTTGTTTGTAAAATCGGTTCAAGGACAAAAGTATTCTACTAACAGGGTTTTTTCCGCTATGTAGCTCAAAGTACGTGGCACTTTTTCATGTTTACCACCGCTGCTCAAAGAAGTAATTATATAAATTTATAGGACATACTACTATAAAATAGTAGAACAGTGTTTTATTTTCTCTGATGGCAAGGCTATTAAATAATAGCTGTTTATATGTTGACTCCGTTTTATTTCAAATTGCTTTGGATATACAGCAGTAGACCTTGAAGTATTTACTTGGTTATACCCCACTATACTAATAATTGTAAACCATCCATAATCATAAAAAATACACGATATAAAACATCATAAAATCTGTTACATTTTTTTGTCATTGAATCATTTTCTTTTAAAAATACAGTATTTCCAAACTACTATAAAATTTATGGTAAATTGCAAATAAGTCTACGATCAAATCTACAAAGCTTTATTGAACAACACAGTAAGACACTGACTACTTAAGCTGTAAAAACACTTCACCCTTTAAGAGTTCAAACTGAAATAGCATAATTTGCATTTTCCTTTTGTTCTAAGCTTTTACGGATAATTGCTTTCAATTTAACTTTCCGAATCGATTAAATGCGCGCTGTTTTAAATTGAAGTTACCGTAAAATAATGATAGTTTAATATCCGTATTAATATTTCAAATCAAGTCATGTACATAATCGAATCCCTATCTTGATTAGTGCTCTATCACGTAGGTGGGTACATACATACATATGCTCACGGCTATAAAAAAGTTTGATTAATAAATCATCCAAAAATCTTATTTTTCATGTATCTTTTTAACTAAAAATGTGATCAATATCTATTTAAAGTCTATATACTAAATAAAAGTATCATTTGCGTTCTATTAAATTAAAGAAATCAAACAAAGAATTTCGTTTAACAATTTATTTCAAATTACTTTTTGGATATCACTATTTCTTTTCCAATTAGGACCTGATTTTACTCTATTTCAGGGATTTGAATATTGGAATACATTAAAATCTTCTAATTAAATAAACAACATCATCTTCAACCTAATCATACTCGCAATTTCTAATATTAACAATTAAATATCTGTAGTATAAAACATGAAGAGCAGCAAAGCTATGGGAGGGTTAACTCGAGTAGACAGAAAGCGCGCCGAAGCAAGCCAGTACAAATTACAACAAGGAAACGAAGATGATCCCACTTCGCCACCAAGTCTTAAGTTCGAGATGGAGACCTCTTGTTGCTTATAAATCCAATTGAATTTAAAGGGATGAGCCACATCAAGAGAGCTCCGGATTCATTGTACTCTAACTTTGCAATTTAATTTCACTTAGCTGAAAATATGAAAATGGGTCTTAGTGCGACATTTTCCTAGTTATATTGTCGATATAGAATTTCTTAGACAAGTTTGATGTGATTGATAATAATAAGAGTTGTTGGTTTTTGTCAGTATACATCTTAGAAAAGTTCTAGTTGATAGATAAAATGTAAATAAATTAATTTAATTATACCCTACTAAGGATATAAATTTAAGCATCTTGTACTTAATGTTGTGATCTTTCCAATTTAGCAACCAATCCGACTTCTATCTATCCATCTATTAAAAAAATACTCTGAAACAATAAGTTTTTGCAATTGAATTATAAAGACTAATTAAACTTCTTCATTTAACATAATTCCAAGTTAACTTAACTTCCAAAAGTTGGTCAAGAATTTTCTGTTTCTGAAGCTCTGGCAACCCCTTTTAGGGATTTATAGCCGTGAGTATGTATGTATTAAAAAACCATTTCTATAATTTATTCCTTTTTAAAGGCTTTGCTTAATTTAAGGATATGGGATACCTTATTATAGTTTCTGTATGCAAACTTAATAACAAAAAAGCTAGATGTGTAGGCTGGAATCGGTATTTGAACCCATGCTTCTGGCATTCAGGATCGTGATTTTCCCACAATACTGCCTAATTTTTTTTAGAACACCAACACCAAATGCACGAAAACGCAGGTTAGGAAAGCATAACTCAAAAATAAGATTATCAAATCATGCAACGGTATGATCACGGCTATAATATCAAAGAAGGGTAACTACCCTTACCTAGGAGGCTAGAGGAGCTTAGTTTCCGAATCAGTAATTGTTTATTGACATACGGTTTTTTATAATGTTTATAGTCTCCCAGATTATCACTCAAAATTAAATTTTGAGTGGTTTTGAATCGACAAAAAGGGTGCTTAAAACTTTGAAATTGAATAGTTCCGTGTTATAGTGGTTAGAGACTTGCTTCTAGAACCGTCACGGGTTCAGTCCCTGCTGGGGTAATATTAATTTGATGAATATAGATGATTGCATCTTAGTTATCTATCGTTAACTTAGTACCCCATAACACAAGTCATAAGTTTGCCGTGTAGTGCCGGCTTAGAATGTCGCTACCCCTTTCTACCGATGAGTGTCGTAGGAGGCGACTAAGGGTATTGGGGCTTTTTATTGGATTTTTGGGCGATGCGGTTGGAGACCCATCTCCAAAAACCTTTATTTTTACCATCTTTTCACCACTCAACTTCCAAAAGTGGCTGAGGATTTTATAATTCCTTAGCTCTGGTTACCCCTTCTAGGGAAATACAGCTGTGATGTGAGCATATGCATGTATGTACCTTCGTAATATGTCCATGATATTTATTCATTTACTTAATCTTAGATGCTATTAATTTAAATGTGTATTGTTAATTACTAAATTTGTTGTTAAATTAGTTTGCTACCCTAATAGGTTATATTTCCAATTATCATTTAATATTTTCTAAGGACTAATAACTTAACTTGTGTGTATGCATTTATTTTTGGCATACTATTCACTCCTCGGATTCCAACCACATCACCTATTTCCATTTAAAGCTCTAAACCATTAATTCGTTAAAGAAAATTTGGAATTTATAATGGATATATAATATAATAATAATGGATTTGTGATAGATACAACAAACACAATTTTTGACCACCAAACGCTACCATATTACCGGAGTAAACGAACGTGATGAGGATGAGACACGCGCGACAGTTCCCAACATGTAGGAATCTGTGAATGTTTGATATTTTCTCTCGGAACCATAATCCAATCGATAAAATGGCGTCCAAGTTGATGGAGGCGGCTCAGAGACACAATAATAAATTGTAATTACAATTTAAAATGAGCGGGCGTCGTCGGAGTGGGAGGGGCCTCATACCCCTACCTTGGCGAGCCACCTTCTCTCTATGTGCATGCACTTTTTACATACAGCCTTGCCTTAATTGTAATTTCATATGAACCATATCATATTTGCACCTTTGCGACCAAATTTCAGTTAATATATATCATGTATGTTGACAGTATTATCCTATGTTCCTCAAAACAACGACAAAAGACCGAAGGGCTTTTATAACTGGTAATTGAATGATCCGAATAGGCACAACCATATTAACAATATTGTTGTTGCACAGAAAGCTAGCATTCTGATTTACTTTAGCCATTACGCCAAACACTTACAGGTTATATAAGTTGGGGGAATCTTAACCCTTTGGTAAACACTTGCAAAAATCAGCTTACCAATGTACGTGTAACATATATATAATATAGATACATATCCACCATAACAACTTATCTCGTATTATTTTAATGAAGCCCCAAACATCTGAAAAAATCACGGATCGATCCGATATCTTACATCTCGATCATAAATGCTTTTTGTTTTTCATTTTAATAAACATTAAAATTAAACGAGCCTCTCCGTTTTCCCAAAGGGAAGTTGAAACGTATTCAATAGTTATTTTGTAAAATTATAGAGTGAGCTGAGTTCGAAAACGATTCATTTAGTTTATTTTCACTGTTTAACATTTCGTTTTTACTGTTGATTAAATAATAACATATGGTTCCGTATATTTTATTTCTACAAAATAAACATAGTTAAAACTATACTATAAAACTAATTAAACAATATAAATTTAATACATATAAGTTTTAAATAATAAATATTTCGCTTACAGAAGAAACAGACAAAAATATGTTTTATCAGGTGAAATATATTCCGTGGATCTCCAAAAAGATAAAGATCATAATCGAGTCGTTCGAGTCCGGCCCGAATGGAAATGTATTTTAATGATGCCCGTAAACAATTTGGCCCGACCATGTAATATTCTCCGGGACCTAATCGTTCGTTTCTATAGTTTTCTTTCATCAGTCGACCTCTTACCCATTTGCATTTACTAACAATTTGGTATTGTTGCTAATAACTATGATTTAAATTTTAAACCATATTTTCGTTTTAAATCCCTAATGTGACTGTCTCTTCAATGAAAGCATAAATCATATTTATGATATAGATAAAAATATAGGCTTGATTAAGTTTTTTTTTCGAACTGGCTTTTTATTAGACAGACTGTTGAATAATTAAAGCAACTATTATCAAATAGCTCAAGAGATATGTTAAATTTAATGTAGGTGACAATTGTAATGCTACTATTGGCTCTTAACCAAAAGTTTAAAATATTTTAATTACACTTTATGTACTAGGTTTTTTCATGTTATGTCATAGTGTTGTATTATACAATAGCAAAATTTTTACTACTCTTAACCAAACTGTAATAAAATTAAAGAACAGCAGCAAAGGTGATGTAGCTGACTTCAAGCTAGTGTTCACTTCAAATAGGGCTCGGGTTCCTGAGTAGTGCCGGCTTAGAATGCCACTACCCCTTTCTACCCACGGGTGTCGTTAGGCGACTAAGGGTGTGGGGCTTTTTAAGTGGTTTTTGGGCGTTGCGGCTGGACACAGATAACTAACGATACTTTATTTCTACCATCTTATCCCCTATCAACTTCCAAACGTGGCTGAGGAGTTTCTAGCTCGAAAGCCACCCCTTTTGTGAGTATGTGTATGTATGTAAATGGAGCTCGGAAAAAAATAATTCTGCACATAGTATTAGAAGTCTAGCGGTAAATCGAAGAGTTGGTAAGGGTCATCGGAAGCTTAATGGTATTGATATCTCAGAAACTGGACTCTGGATATTTTTAGGAGACATGTGTCATGTGGAAAAATATGTTTCTTGCCAGCTTGAATCATGACGGATTATATAAATTAATACTTACCATACCCAGCAGGGACAGTAGCAGTACCTCACGAAATAGCCCAGATCCTCATTGTATTATATAGTAACTATACTCTCGCCACTGATAACTAACTACCGTGATAACCCAGTGGGTAGAACACTCGGTTATCGTGCAAGCGACTAGTGTTCAAATCCTGGATCGGGCCTACATCAATTTGTCTTTTCTAAAGACATATGTGTGGTTAATTTATCATGGTTGTTAACGGTGAGGGAAAACATCGTGAGGAAACCCACATGGCTGAGTTGTACTTAGTCATGTGACAGTGTATTCGTACAAAACGGCGATAGGCCTGCCCCCTATCACGTGAGCACACTGTCCATGCAAAACGTGGGTACTCTGAACACCAGGTGACAAAGTCACGTGATGTTCAGAAGTATTAGGACCTCTGCCAACCCCTTCGGGGATATTCGGCGTGAACGTTTATGTTTATGTTTATGTTATACTCTCGCCAATTATTCCCACTGGGATGGGCAGACACTATTGATTGCTACATATCACGATCATGACATAAATTAAATTATTAACTGGATAGAATGTACTAAAAAACTAAACCAATTAAGTGTAATGTTAAATTGATAACCTACATACCTAACTTTGACCTAACCTTACTTGTAGATTCTAAATTCCATTTATGTGACACAATCCCACATTTGCTGTGTAGTGTCGGCTTAGAATAGCACTACCCCAATTCTTTCGGCGGGTGTACGTAAGAGGCGACTAACGGTATTGGGGCTTTAAAGGGATTTTTGGGCGATGCTGTTGGAGACCCATCACCAACAACCCTTATTTTACCATCTTTTCCCCACTTAACTTTCCAAAAGTGGCTGAGGAATTTCTGATTCCTTAGCTCTGGCAACCCCATCTAGGGATTTATAGCCGTGAGTATATGTATGTATGTATGTATGTATGTATGATCTCCCACATTTAAATGACAAACAGAGAAGTAAAATATTCTTTCTTAAAATTGGCGTCATTTCATTACTCTTCGCTACTAGTGTAGGATTCTCAGTGAGTATTTGATGGACTGCAAGAATTTATTATATTTTTAGCATGATATGAATAAAAAAAAGAGTTCATGCTAATTTTAATATCCGATTCTCGAAAATATTGCTTTATAAACTTAATAATTGCCTCATTCTTTTTGTTCTAATCAGTATCATATCAGAAAATCAAAACTCCTCAAAATTAGACCCTTCAAAAGATTGTAGTTTTTGTGGAAATGATGTTGAAGAGTGATTGATTGCCGTTGTAAACGTCAAAATTGTGAGACGCGGCGATAAAATGAATGCACAAATTAAGGTCTCACATATGAAAGAGCTGTTTCGTCTCGCCAATATTATAGCAAAAACGGTATCTCCTTCGTTATCTTGTTACTTATTCGGAATTCAATACGATCATGTTCCTGGAAAAAATGCATTATTTTATGTTGTTTTAGTTCAGGATTCCTCGATATGATTAACCTTACAGATAACGAGTCTTAAAAATAAACCATTCATAAAGGCACTGAGAAGCTGTAAATTCAATTAACATACGTAGCTAAAAGCAAGTAAATGATGCAGCATGTCCTCTTTATCAGAATGCAAAGAGTCTTAGAGAATAGAACTCTGTAGTCCAAATACGTTACTAAAGAAATACATAATGAGGTGGTCTAATTGGAAACAGTTAGCAGTACATTCATCAAATATCGTAACAAGTTATTATGGAACACCCTATCTAATATGTATAATATCCTAGTTATATGAACGGATAATAATATTTAGCTTTGTTTAATAAAATTTATCGATCATTTCACCCATCTTTTATTATTTTATTCGTATCATTATTGTTTTTCCTTTTTATTGCTAACATAGACTATAAGTGAAATGCTAACACTAAATATGGACTAAACTTTACTGAAAATAAAATATTTTATTAATCCGAATACCAGCACATACCAATTAAACTTCAAAAAGTTATTTATTTTATAATTTACAGTCCTTCAACCCCTTCGTAAAGAACGGCCATGATGACATTTTAAATGAAAAGCGGTAATGGTAAAAGTGGTGCAATTGCGAATGACCAATAGGGTAGTAGGCTAGTCGCGTGCGTCGCCACCATTACAGGTCCTTCCCCTCCCAAAGGCGAGGGGGAAGGCCAGCGGAAGCCTGCAAGCCCACAGGCCACTCGACGACATGTCAACTTATCTACAAACCTATTAATAATATCTAATGACCCAGCTATGCATTAAGTAAGGCACTAATATGCAGTCGCGGCATACGCAATGATTCTATGTTTTTTGCACATTATATCAAAATTGTTTTATGAATACAATTATTGCATATTGATATGCATTTGTCTATATAAATTTTAATTTAAAAAAAAACATTTGGAATTTGAGAGGGAAGAAGTGGTAAAATAATATTGGTGATGGGTCTCATACCAAATCCACCAACAATCATTTTAAATGCCACCTACACTTAGTCAACTCGTCCAACACCTATGCGAAGAGATCGGACAATGCTTTTTTAGACAATAACCTATATTTTAATACCATTGATTTATTGGTGTAAAAACTAAATATATTTTTATATCCAGCAAGCTAGGATAAAGCAACATTTCCTATAAAAAGAAGCCGTTGGATAGTTTTTAGCGCTAAAAAGAATATTAAACGTTATCCGTTATATATGATTCAATCAGTAACAATAAAATTGAATTACGATATTTTTAGTTAGAATGAGTTAAAGGAACTGGTGCATATGGCCATGAATAATAACTTCCTATTATAAATGTAAACGATGATGTGTGGGCTAAGGTGTATAAACAAAAGGTGAAATAATTGCGATATTTTCTTGTTATACATTAAAGTTTGTGGTCAATTGTAATATGTATTTACATAATTTAACTATAAAATAACTTTTCAGAAGTTAGCAAATTATTAAAGTATCGTCACATAAGTTGTGCCACTTGTGCCATTACCAATTTATATGAGAAAATAAATTATCATCTGCGCAATAATGTTCAGTTAATTGAATTTCCATCAAGTCGATTGGCGTTCTGTGTCGCAAATATTTTATTTACGGTATATTTATACGATTTTTGTATAAAATTCGAATTATTCATTAATGTGAAATTGCCGTAAAGATAATAATATATGCGGTTAAATCTTATTTTTTGCTTTCACATGAATAATCGAGTTCATGTTATGTTTTATTACACTTATTTTTTTTGTAATTAAACACAATACAATCTTAAAAATCCTCAAATGGTAATTATTTTTTGTTTTTAAGTACACTTTGAAGTACATTTTAATAATAAGTTTTAAAATCAGTGTCAATGTTTTACGTTTCTAAATAACACGTCATAAGATTTACCAATCGCTAAGCTACAAATTAAAGTGATATAAGTTGAGACAAGAGTTTTTAGGATAATCAAATTACAATCAACGAAACATAAACAGCTTTTCAGTAAATCTAAAATCATCGGTGTAAGAGCTGCAAGAGATGATGAATATTGCATGTGCGCCTTTTGAAAGAAAGGGCATGAGGATGAATGAGGATAAAACAAAAACCATGGTTTTTAAAGGAGAGGATAATATGACCGAGTTTGTAATTGAGATTAATTGTAAGAAAGCGGAACTTGTGAAAGAGTTCGTATATCTGGGAAGTTTGTTTACTAGGGATGAAAAGTGTGATGAAGACATTGAAAGAAGAGTGAAAAGGGGTAATGCGGTAAAATGGAGTAATGCAAATGTTGGGTGTGGCAGATTATTCATGAAAGTAGAGTAAATGCAGTAAGAATGATATCCCTCTGAAAAGTTTGTGATGTAAGATTATGCGATGGAGTAAGAAATAGTGTGATTCGTGAAAGGTGCGGGGTGAAAGAAGATATTGTAAAAAGATAGAAAAAATAATGTAAAGATGGTTTGGGCACATAGAGAGGATGGATGATAGTAAATTGGTAAAAGAGATTTATAAAGCTAATGTGGATGGTGGTGTTAGTAGGGGACGACCTCGGAGGACACATTCGAGCTCAATAGCGAGTGTGCTCAAAAAGGCAGGCATCCGAAGTATGAAGAATTAAAGAGCATGTATGAGAAATTGATGGATGTAAACGTATTCTGAGAGGTTTGTCAGGATCGTACAAAGTGGCGATCGATAGTCTCTGCCTAACGCAAAACAGGCGCACAGTAGACGTCGACTTGCGGAAATTACCCGTTCAAATACAAAAAATAGTCTCTGCCTACCCTAATGGGAACTAATGGCGTGAGTATATATTATATTTTCTTCTCATATTTTCAAGAATAGCACTAACCAAATATCCTCCCGCGGGTATTGTTAAGAGACCATTTAGAGTATTAGGGCTAGGCGAGGTATTCGGCGATGCATCCACCCATCACCAGCAATATTTACTTTTCAATAGTTTATCCACACAACTTCCAAAAGTCTTAATCTATCACTTACCTCCACCTTAAATTTCGGGACTCATTATCATATAACGTAACTGACTGACTGACTTGGAATCAACGCACAGCCAAAACTACTGTAATTAGAAACTTAAATTTTTGTCCAGGGGTGTTTTTATTATGAAAGTGTGCACTAAAAAGTTATTTTTGGATATTCCAACCCTAAGGGGATGTAATAAGGGTGTAAAGTTTATATGTTACTGTTCAAGTGTTCACTTAGAATTTTGTAAAATAATATATAGGTTTTCAATCATATTTTAAACATATTCACGGAGGGTAAAGAAAAAAACATCCCCCAAAAGGGTAAAATAGGGGAGTAAAGTTTGTATGAAAATTATATTATCTCGTTAGAACCTTGATAATTGATATAGGGATGACGTAAATGAAAAGCATTGAAAGTGATTTGATGACTTCATCTCCTAAAGGGGTAAATTAGGGGGTATGAATTTGGTACTCAACGCCTATACTACAGAAACTCTAATGTTACGCAGACGAAGTTGCGCCGGTCGACTAGTAATCTATATTGGTAAAACAGTATAACAGTATGAAAAGTAAAAGACCAAACAAAAATTTCATCATTCATCAGTACCGACCAAATCAGATCTCACCGTGCTAATATCTCGCAACACTATTTAACTAGATTGCCACGTAATACACGGGATGGCAGACAATGATTGCATTACCTTCAGCTTCAATTTCAGGACACGTTATATGACATATACAACGCATTTGAAAATAATTTGCATTGGTGAAATAGTATAAAAGTATTTAACAGTAAACCAAATAAACATGTCATCATTCATCAGTACCGACCGAATCAAACCTCGCTCATGCTAATGCCTCGCGACACTATTTAACTAGCGATACGTAAGCGTGTCGAAATTTTTCTTTCCTTTATTTATCCTTTATTTATTAGTACTAATCTCCACATGAGGTTTTCATGAACAAAACATTCAACACTAAAACTAACATCTCATCATTCATTAGTACCGTCCAAATCAGATCTCGCCGTGCTAATGTCTCGCGACACTATTTAACTAGCGCCACGTAAGACACGGGATGGCAGACAATAATCGCATTACCGTGCGGGCGGAGACACCAACTTCGTTACGGGAAGGTGTCTGGCTGAGCTGTGTTTGGCGCTGGAAGATCATCTTTATTACTGCATTTAATGGAGATTTTCAAGTCTTAAATGTCATGCATGGCTGTCGTCTATCACACTACTCATTGTAACTTGGTAATGAACAAAACATACTAACACACTCACGGGTCTGAGTGAGTGTAGGTTCAGCTCCCAAACAGGTGACCGAAGTTTTAATATAATCCACTTTTGAAAATTCAGTGGGGAAAATATTGTTGTGTAAAGTATGGTGGGTGAATCGTTTCCACACATTGCCCAACTATAAACCACAAAACCATGAATCACCTCTTAAAACACCTGCGGGAAGAAATAGGTCAGGAATTGTGACTTATCCTTCTTAGAACGTATTTATTTATTTTTTGAATATAGAGTCCTAATTTATCACCACTTTAAGTAGGCATGACGCCTGTATAATGACTACATTCCAACCATTTAACGAATGATTTCTGATTTTCAAAAGACTCGCAATGAATTACCGCTGAATTCTTGTCTGTAACAATTTTGACATACGCTCGTTCTAACACACACAATAACCACAAACACAACCATACCATCCACATACTTAGTAAATTAATTAGCAGATAAATTGGATCGTCCCGAGCGCAGAGCAGAGCAGCGAAACCCAACAATGAAAGCAAAGTAGGTGCACGTAATAGAACACTCGAACGGAGAGGCCAGAGCGGAGTTGGTCACAAAGCGCACGCCGCAAACACAAAAGGTAGAGTATCGCAACACAAAGTTGCAGAGGATGCAATCACAAGTTTAACAGCGAGGCTCGGTAACCGCTCACGAGCGCCCCCTGCCGCCGCCCGCCCGCCCAGCGAGCTACCTTACTATCATTGCGATAGCTTCATATCATATTGTTTCTGGGGTATTTGATTATGACATTTTCTGGCGCACATACTATGGCTATGACTTCCAAGAGCTGGAAAGTCCTCAGACACTCTTGGAAGATAAGAATGTTAAAATAAAGGAATGTTGGTGATCGGTCTCTAGCGACATCACCCAACAATCATTTTAAAAAGCCCCTATACCCTATCCTATGTCGCTTCTATTTATCCCCGCGACTTAAAGACATGTGATATTGCGAATCTGAGCAAATACAACACAGCTAATGATATTGTGTTATGATTTTCAACAGCACATAAAAACATTCCAAACTAAAATACTAAAAAAATGAATCAGGGTTTAATTGTTACATTTTTTTATAGCCGCATTACCTTGAGCACATCACAGCACAACGATCATTCATTTCTAACATTGCAACGCTACTCTGTTAAATTTTGGTTTAAAGACCCACAGCAGTCTTCACATCACTATCTTTTTACTTTCTACTGCAAAAAGCGGCTGAGTGATTATTAGGTTTTTGATCATGAAACCTTTCCTTTTTATACATATGATTGCTAATCGTATCGTAAAGAGCTCAACGAATTATATTATACAGGCTGCCATGTATCTTTAATAGTTCCAAAAATAAATTGATGTGACAAATGTATACATTCAATTAGAAAATCTCTAAAAGTTGCTAAAACTTCTTATCGGAAGAAGATTTTTCGGATATAATTACTTTAGGTGCCTTATCCACGGGCAAGATAGATAGTTCAATGCAATTGTAAACAAATAAATTTTCCATATTAGCAGTTATTACTTTACAAAGTGTAATCTTATACTGGTGGGTCATCAAATAGCAGTTTCGGTTGTTATGAATAGGTAATAGTCGGTTACGCATTAAATCAATAGTTTGATAGAAACAAACGGACGTTTGCGGAAGAACCGACCGCTTCCTGCTCAAAGATGTTGGGGGAATAATTAACTAAGATTTGAGGTAACAAATTCTAAGTTTCGCAGCCGAGGGATTACAGATACACGTACCGGTCCGAACACCCTCGGGTATAATTTATGAGTTGGATGATCAGGATTCAAATTTATTTAATATCATTGTTAGGGAACATTGACTTATAGTCATAGAAATGTATTAATATCCTTATTTTTATTATTTTTATTTAGCTGAACTACCTAGTTGTTGGTTTTTTAAATGGAAATAAGGAGCTCTACCACTACCACTACTATGTATTTACCTTATTGTCAGAAACGTAATATAAATAAATATTCATTGATTCAATATACATACATATATATACTCACGGCTATAAATCCCTAGAAGGGGTAGACAGAGCTAACGAATTAGAAATTCCTCAGCCACTTTTGGAAGTTGCGTGAGGAAAAGATGATAAAATAAAGGTTGTTGGTGATGGGTCTCCAACCGCATCGCCCAAAAATCCTCTCTTACGTACACCCACCGGAAGAAAAGGGGTAGTGCTATTCTAAGCCGACACTACACAGCAATATACTTACACTATAATACATAGGATTTACTCTATACTTCTAGATTATCTGTGCAAAAAAGGTTGATGTCTTTATTGTCTACATTATATGATATTTTTAGCCACCGTACTAATGTGTTCTTTAATGTACTACGTGTTACTTGTGTAAAGTAAAAAACTCGCAAAATTAAGTAAAAACATGCCATTATTATATAAACACTAAAAATCAAATATTTCCTCGAATTTGGTGAAATGCCAGACTAGATACGATACCCAGTACCCACTCCACGCCTTGATTGTAATATGGATGCCCCAATTCTGATAATATAACGAAACCGTTTGCGTCAAAAAGGTTGTACAAATCATAAGTTAAATTAATACTGCATACCTGTAATTGAATAATTGCCATGGTGTTACCTCTAATTTTATCATTTTAATACTAATTCCGTTCGGAATTCGGCCTTTTAGGACTTTTCTTACTTAGTTTGTTAAATGTGTATTAAGATTACTTTGCCACATTAAATTTTGTTTCCATATGTGTTTTTATAAAAAAGGGGAAAAAATATGATATATTGGAGTAACTGCCATATCTTGGTGAATTAACAAAATTAATTATGTGTTGTCACACTGAGCTTTTATCCGTGATTATGATAATCACATTGAGAATAACTAGGTAAGCCATAGCAAACTAATATTAAAATAAATACATAGGATAATAAATAATGATTGTTTCAGTAACTGTATTAATAAATGTATCTTAAATTGCCTACACAATTTGGAAAATAACAAAAAATAAAAATCAATTCTTTCGGGTACACACAACACAAATTTCAAAAGCGACAACCATTAGTTCTTTTTTAAAATAATTTTGACAAATTATCTTTAACATTATTATGTTTGTCTTATCTAATGTGAGCTATATTTTGAATGTGTGGAGAGTTCAAGCATTAAGCTTTCGAGAATTCGAAATTACTCAGCGACTTTTGAACGCAAATGGGTAGGAGATATTGTAAAATATAGGATTTTACAATAGTTTACCGGACTGTTTATAAATGGTACATACTAAAACAAGTAAATTACAATGCGTTTTACTTTTCTAATAAAACACTTAAATTTAAACTAATAATAGCATTAAATAATTAACTTTAAACATGGAAATATAAATTGCAGTCACTCACATTTATACTATACATTGCAATTCGATATTTTCTCGAACAGTTTAAATGCTAACATTTATACAAAATTTGTTGACTATATTTAGGATAAATAATAAATAAAGAATAAATAAAGGAAAGAAAAATTTCGACACAGGCGGGAAATTTTTCTTTCCTTTATTTATTCTTTGTTTATTAGTAATAATCCCCCACATGAGGTTTTCATGGACAAAAAGATTTAAATTATATTTAGGATTCTTATTTTCTAATACATTTAGCAGAATCAGACCGCAGCAAATTCAATTATCATGTATTTTTATTAACCCTTTGGGCTCGGGTGCGGCCACTTCCGACTGTCCAGATTTTATTTAACGTTTTCCACTCTTAGTGGTATTAAAGATCACTATCTATCAGGAAGACTCCGCAATTAGTTCGACTCTAGTTTCATTACTGCTACCAATTTTACCCGTTTCATTTTATTGCACAGTCAGGGCACACCTTTAACATGCCGTAATGACAAAAGATTGTTAGGAACCTATTTTATTCCAATCAGAACTTATTCTACACATTCACAAAACTGACAATTATTATCAGAAACACTGCTTTACCAAATGCGCCTAATCCGTTATCTATTTAATTGTTTAATTGCAATTTATTTACTTATTAAAAGGAAAAAACTGTAAAGAAAATGCGAGCACTGTAACGTCACTATTAGTAATCAGAACGTCGTCAAACTCTAACTAACCACGCATTACATCTAATATTTAATCACTATCATTACAATCTGAAATAACATAACTATAATTAGTGCATATTATTTTAAAGAACATACTATAATTTGCAATCAAACCCATAGAATTAGTTGTAATAAATGAAGTAATTTATTATAGGCTGTTTTTTATCTTTGTTTGATGATTCACTTCCTAGACAGTAAAGAAAGCAATATTTTATAAATGAAAAAGTTATAAACAACTTAGGAACCGACAAGTTTGTCGTAGGGATATGTATTTTCCACACGGCAATGTTTTTATGTTTATTGCTGCGTTTCTAAGAAAAAGTTTAAAAAATGTAAATGTAAGAAATTTCTGGTTACTTCTTGTCTTTACAGCTACGGAAGCAACAACGGTAGTCATATAAGTTTTAAATTTTGACGTTTAAAACCTATTTGTAAATATTTGATTTGAAGTTCAAATTCAAATATAACTGAATTACATTATCAAGTTATAGTTGAATTAGATATTTGTTACCACAGCGCACATGTAACCTTGCACATTTGTAATTTGTTCGTTTATTTTTAGTTTTAACACAATTTTTACTTTCTTTTTTTTTACTTTTATTTTTGTATGTGTTTTAATGTGTCTATGTGTTATAATGTGCTTAATGTGTTGTATGTGATCGTTGTGTTAATATAAATAAAGTTATTATCTATCTATCTATATTAGAAATAATCATTGTTTTTCATAATGATTTGAACTGGAGACCAAGTTTTGGCCAAAACTTATTAAGCGTAGTCTAAATGTGTTAGTGTAATGTGCGGTCTATGTTTTAACCCCAAAGAGCTACAAATATAAAAAAAATATGCAAATTACATAAACACACAAAAACCCTTACGGCTAAAATTTCTGGAAGTTTTTGAATTCTCCATATTCCAATCCTGTGTCTTTCTTTCTGGTACACGTAAGGCTGATAATCTTGGTTACTATCAAGATAGTAGTAATTAATGTCTGCTAACCCGCTATTACAATCTGTGTATTTTTTTTAACTGTGATGTACAATAAAGAATTTTTCATTCTATTCTATAATCCAGGGTAGTGAAATAGACCAAATCACTATATTCAGAGTAGTCGCAAGCCCTTTGATAGAGATATAAATGGGATGTGATGTGATGAATGAATAAGCTATTATGTAAGAAAAACTAAACTAACCTGAATAAACTTTCGGACGGAGTAAAAACTACTTCTACTACAAAAATGGTTGCCTTTTACTTAGCTAGAGAATGTGCAATTTACAAAGAACGTTGATATCTGGTGATGCTTACTAGGATTGTAATTCTTTCTATAAACACGATGCATTGGTACGATATTTAATACATCAAACTACTATACGCCGCCGTGTATTGCCGGCTTAGAATGCCAATAGCCCTTTCTACCCACGAGTATCGTAAGAAGCGACAAAGGGTCTGGGGCCGATGCGGTTAGGAACTCATCACCAACGATACTTTATTTCTACCATCTTGTCCCCTATCAACTTCCAAATGTGGCTGAGGAGTTTCCAGCTCTGAAGCTCTGGCTATCCCTTTTTTGAATTTATAGCCGTGAGTATATACATACATACATACATACATATACTCACGGCTATAAATCCCTTAACGGGGTAGCCAGAGCTTTGGAATGAAAAATTCCTCAGCCACTTTTGGAAGTTGATTGGGGAAAAGATGGTAATAATAAATGTTTTTGGTGACGGGTCTCCAACCACATCGTCCAAAAACCACTTAAAAAGCCACTATACCCCTACTTCGCCTCTTACGATCACCCACGGGTAGAAATGGGGTAGTGTTATTCTAAGCCGACACTACACGGAATATATGTATTGTATAAAACATTTGTAATAAAACTTTCTTTGATAGAAATGTTAGCTAAGCTTCGTCGGAAGTTCATTAATGTTCCGCTACGGGTAACTGCTCCTACCTCACTATTAACGCATTACAATGTTGAATAATTGCATAGATAATTGAATAATCAATATAATTAATATTAGATTATAAAAATGGCAAGTTATCAGGCTACTGGCTTTTATTGTATTTATTTGCACTTTCCTGTACCTCGTTTAGATATGTCGATAAGACGTGATGAGGTTTCATCATACTATGGAAACCATTGTACTAACATGTAGAAAAAGTGCAAGACATTTTCTTGATATACTTTATACACAAAATTGTATTAAAAAGCTATTTATTGTATTAATTAAATTGGTAATATAAATTATCCATTTTTTGTAATGATCACTCGACAGGAATAGTTTAAGCATAAGTTTTATCGTTTGTAAGTAAAATGTTTGATTATTAAAGTAACATTTTAATAGCGTAGTCTAATGAAATTTTAAGATCGGAAAAAAACATAACTTTTCTCAAACTCAAGCCAAAAGGCGGAAAACTTACAAGTACGCATCGCCACACCCTTGATGCATACCAAATCTTAGTTATTATAGAAAAAATAATAAAGGATTACACACACACACACACACACACACACACATCTACAACTAGTATTGAATTGACAATAAATCTCTATATATAAAATCGTTCCGTTACTTACTGACTCCCTGACAGACAGTTCCCAGCCTAAATGACTGGAACTATAAAACTGAAATTTAGTAGGTAGATAGTTTTAGTGCCTCAAATGAACACTAAGAAAAGAAATCCCAGAAATTATCACGGGAACGGGAATTATGAGACAATACACAATCACAATGATGACAATCTTTTTTTTGAAATAAAGATAATTTATTATTATTATTAATAATCTTGTATGAAAAATGTAGCTGTGTAGTGTCGGCTTAGAATACCCCATTTCTGCCGGCTTTAAAGGATATTTTGGGCTTGGAGACCCGTCACCAACAAACTTTATTTAACCATCTTTTCCTATATCGATATTCCTTGGACAGGGAATCGTATTATTGATCCCAGACTGAATGCATTCAGATCTCCACAAATTATTCAAGATAGCCAGCAAACCACTTGGAAGAACTAAGGACTGAACACCTCACCAGTTCCAGCCTAATGATCAGAGTTTCCTCATTTCACTGATTTGAAGCTAAAAGGAAACTTGATTGATGTGCTGCCGGCCAGTGTAGCGGTAAGCCTTCCATCACTGAAAAACCAACATCACTTGGAATAACACAGAAACACGAACATAATTGTTGGTAGCAGAGAAATACACGAACAAATATAATACACTGAATTCTGAATTCTACAGTTCCGTAAAGAGAAGAGATACCCAAGAGAACCGTGAAAGCCAAGTTAAAGTATTTGAAGAAAAACAAAAAAGAAATCATACCGCGATGTAGAATATGTACAGTCAGCGCCATCTAGTGTGAATTCATGACCACAAAAAGAAATATATTTGTTTCAACGACTATACCTACAAACATTATACACACGATTACAAACATAATAGTACACGAATTTAAATGATGATTTGTTAATCAATATTATATTACTTACTGTATGCAAAGGTTTTGATTGAAAGAGTGATGAATGAAACGGATGATAAAATTTGGGATGTGCAAGCAGGATTTAGAAAGGGAATGGGATGTATGGACCAAATCTTCTCTTTAAGGACCATCACCGAAAAGTTCTTAGCGAAGAACCGAAAGGTGTATTGCTCCTTCATTGATTTAGAGAAGGCGTATGATAGGGTGGTAAGAAAGTGTATAAGGGAGGTGTTATCCAAGTTCGGTTTGGGGAACCAACTTATACGTGCACTGGTATCACTCTATGAGGATTCCAGCAAACGGGGAAAACACTGACTGTTTCGAAATCTCTAGAGTAGTCTGACAGGGATGTGTAGCTTCTCCGTGGCTCTTCAATTTGTTCATGGATGACTGTTTAACAGAGTTGCGTGAAAGTGATTATGGATTGAGAATGGGTGGATTCATCATTAAATGCCTCTTATATGCCGAC
Source organism: Bedellia somnulentella (assembly GCA_963576735.1). NCBI lineage: Eukaryota > Metazoa > Arthropoda > Insecta > Lepidoptera > Bedelliidae > Bedellia > Bedellia somnulentella. Next base: position 11,568,753 of record OY755179.1, read on the forward strand.
GATCAAGTGCTACTTGCATCGGAAGAGCTGCAAGAGATGATGAATATTGCATGTGCGCCTTTTGAAAAAAAGGGTATGAGGGTGAATGTGGATAAAACAAAAACTATGGTTTTTGAGAGAGAGGTGAATACGACCGAATGCGTGATTGAGATTAATGGTAAGAAAGTGAAACAAGTGACAGAGTTTGTATATTTGGGAAGTTTGTTTACTAGGGATGGAAAGTGTGATGAAGATATCGAGAGAAGAGTGAAAAAGGGTAATGCGGTAAATGGGGCACTGGATAGTCTAATGTCTAGTTAGTCGGTGTCTGAAAAGGCCTGAATGGTTGTGCATGATGCTGTCCTTGTTCCTACGCTTATGTATGGCAGTGAATGTCGGGTGTGGCAGAAGAAGCATGAAAGTAGAGTGAATGCAGTAGAAATGAGATCCCTCAGAAAAGTTTGTAATGTAAGGTTATGTGATCGTGTGAGGAATGATGTCATTCGTGAAAGGTGTGGTGTAAAAGATGATATTGTAAAAAAGATAGAAAAAGGAATGTTGAGATGGTTTGGGCGCATAGAGAGGATGGATGACAGTAAATTGGTGAAAGAGATATATAGAGACAATGTGGAAGGTAATGTTAGTAGAGGACGACCTCGGAGGACACATTTGGATCAAATAGAAAATGTGCTCAAAAAGGCAGGTGTCCGCAGTATTAGGGAATAAAAGAGCATTATGAAAAGAATGATGGATGTAAACGAAGCCAGAGAGGTTTGCCAGGATCGTATAAAGTGGCGATCGAAATTCTCTGCCTACCCCAATGGGAACTAACGGCGTGAGAATATGTATGTATGTATGTATTACTTACTGCTATTATTGCTGTGTAGTATCGGCTTAGAATAGCACTACCCCATTTCTTGCGGTGGGTGTACGTAAGTGGCGACTAACAGTAATGGGGCTTTTAAGGGATTTTTGGGCGATGCGGTTGGAGACCCATCACCAATAACCTCTATTTTACCATCTTTTCCCCACTAAACTTTCCAAAAGTGGCTGAGGAGTGTCTAATTCCTTGGCTCTCGCTATCCCTGCAAGAAATTTATAGCCGTGAGTGTATGTATGTATGTATTACTCGCAACTATTCCTTACAAGGCTTAAACATAAGCTTCTCGCGCGGGTCACCTCGCTCGCCAGCCAGCGCAGCGCCTTGTCTAGCGCTTCATGCACGCACGCGCATCAATTTTGTTGCGGAGTATTTTAAAGTTGTATTATCTTCTAAGATGTTAATTTAAATGAAGTGATGTGAAGGACCATTTTGTTCACAATTAAATACTCTTAATCAACAGCACATTTATTTTGATAAGTATTAATGTTAGGTTGATAAAAAATATGCAAATTATTGGCAATAACGCATTAATTTCGACCAAATTTGATTAACATAAAAATGGTTATAGTGAGTCAATCTTAAAAGCTAGACATATACTGTCGCGGGCATTTTTTTTATATCGTTTTAAGAGGAATAATTCTTCCATACCTACTTTTTGGGTAACTTCAACCGTTCAAGCGGAAGCCTGCAAATATGAATAATTTTTCCCGTTTTGGCTACATCTTTTACTGATTTTTTGCTCCTATTAGTTGCAGCGTGAAGATACATAGCCTAAAACCTTCCTCAATAAATGGTCTATCCAACACAAAAATATTTTTTCAATTTTATTGGGTAGTCCCTGAGATCCTAGCGTTCAAACAAACAAACAAACTTTTCAGCTTTATAATATTAGTATCCATACTAATATTATAAATGGGAAAGTGAGTTTGTTTGTTTGTTTGTTCCGCTTTCACGCCGTAAATACTGAACCGATTGCTTTGAAATTTTTCAGACGTGTAGTTAGAAGTCTAAATTAAATAATAGGGTACTTTTTATCCCGGAAAAAATATGTTCCCACGGGAAATCAAAAATATTGTTTGCTTACTAAATGCATTGGAGATGGCGCTGTGTATCGTTTAAAACAACGTAAAATATTGTAAACTAATATAAAAATCAAAATTTAGAAGCTTAATGGTACGGTAATGCATCCCCGAAAATAAGGAACTCCCGAGCCATGATGTACTATTTTTTTATCGTATACATTTTTTTTACATCTACTTATATTGCAAACGAATATTAACATGTAAATATAGAAACTAAATGAAACGACGACGATTCCTTGAAACTAAGGAATCCGCAAGAGTTCTCATAGGAACATCAAAAAACCTTAACTCATATATGGCTCAAAATATTGCAGCGATTATTTTTATCATCGATGGAATTCACATCAGACACTTTGTTAATGTTCATTTTGGAAAGATGAAGGGGTTTCATCAATTTAAATGACAAATTTGTTTATCAATAGTAAGACTAATGTGAAATAAAGCGTAATAAAAATTTGACACCGCCCCGGTAACGTCTCCGTGGCGTAGCGGTATAACTAACTACTATGAATATTTAATTAGAACTATTATGAATCAATCGTCCCGGGTTCGTATCTCAGGTAATTCAAGCTTTTTGTAAAAAAAATTTTTGTCAGCTTAAAATAACACTATATATAATAATAACAAGCACTATCCCTTCAATTTAGCGATTATTTTGGAAGGAGATCCACCACTAATCATCCCTATATTGCCGAGCAATCGCTGCAAGCTCTCCCACTATCACCAACGGTCAGTGTAGGGGGCAGCACCGGGCCGTCGCCGCAGCGCCAAACTACTATCCGTATCTGTACTTACTAGAGATATTCTCATTTCTGAACATAAAAACTTGGTATATTTGTTTCATGATTCTTATGAACAATTAAAAAGGAATAGAGTTTTTTTACATTTTATAATAAAACTTGGTGCGATTGAATTTATGAAATCCAACTATCAATCATTCATGAATATATGCTAACAACCATAAATTCCATAAAAGGGTGGCCATAGCTTCGGAGATACTAATTCTTCATCCAATTTTGGAAATATATTGATAAAAGATAGGTTAATAAAGGTTGTTAGTGATGGGTCACAAACTGCATCGCCCAACAATCACTTAAAAAGCCTCAATGTCCTTTATGTCATTTACAACGCCCGCGGGATTATAAATATAAAAAACAGAAGTTGAGACAGTGTTTCGGTATTTTGGTATTATGTAAACTGGATGCAAAAAATGAAGTCCACGCGGACGAAGTCGCGGGGCAAAAACTAGTAGATAAATAAAGGAAAGATAAATTTCGACAATAGCGGGAATCGGACCCACGACCTCCGGGTATGCGTCCCCGTAGTTCTGCCAACTGAGATATAGTGTCAAGTGGCTACTGGTGCGAAATTATTCTTTCCTTTGTTTCTTTTACACTTTTTAAGTAGTGTAACTTTTGTGTAAGGCTCAGAGATGTGGTAGCGTTGCTGAGTTTGTCTCAAAATAATAAAGGTACTTTTTTTATAAAATAAAATATCAAACATAGCTTCTTCTCAACTTAAATTAAATATCATATAAACTCATCAGAAAAGTTGGTATAGAATAGCTGTTACCCGTTTTATTTATCAAGTGTCATAAAGAAACACAAAAAGCAAGGTCCTATTGAAGAAAAAGAAAAGCGAAAACTAAACATAAAGAAAAAAACACATTTTAGTTTATTCCTCGTCTTCCCATATTTCAATTTTTAAGCAAACTCGAACATCGATCCTGCATCCCTAACCAAACCACCATATAATAACCACGATATAACATATGTATCGAGCAGCAATGGATATCATAAATCTCATTAGGAGTATAGGCAGAAACAGCTACACGATCAGCTTAGCAGGTCCAAGCTTAGAGTTTTTACCCCATCTCGGTCTCCAGGCAATCTAATTATTGGGTGCCGCCATCGGAGCAGCAAATTAAGAATTAATACGGAAGCTAATACTAATCATTTTAAAACATGCATCCGGATATATCCCTTCTAACGAGGTTTACTCTACATCCGTCGAGTTATACAATCATTGGGTTTTATATGCAGGTCTCAAGTTTTATGGGAAATAGCTTTTATTATGCAAGAGATGCATATTTCCTAATATATATAAAACATATACTCACGGCTATAAATCCCTAGGAGGGATAGCCAGAACTGCGGAATAAGAAATGCCACAACCACTTTTGGAAGATGCGTGGGGAAAGATTGCAAAGTTAAGGTTTTTGTGATAGATATCCAATCACATCGCCCAAAAATTCTTTTAAAACCCTAATACTCTTATTCGCCTCTTACAAACACCCACGGGAATAAATAGGGTAGTGCTATTCTAAGCCGACACTACATACATACATGACGACACGTTTCACTGTTGTACAGTATATTCACGTGATAATAGATATGGCAGGTCAAATGCCTAAGTATAACTACAAGTGAAGTTTCCTTTCGCCGTAAACAACCTAAATTTTGTGGTGAATAATTATGTACGTAGCTGTGTAAGGTTGAGTTTGAGTAGCAGTACTCATTTCTACTGCTGCTACTATTTATTTTGTTGCTAATTTGTGTGTCACTCCAAATGGGTCCTGACTGAAATCAGTGTTGTGTGTTCTACACACAACAATAAGCTGAGGCAGGACCTTTTCACATTTGTTAAATTTATAATTTTCTTTATCACTTTGTTTTCTATGTCTTTTTTTATTGTTTTAATGTTTAAGTAAACTCTATAGGTACCATTTAGTAATTAAAATGTGAATAAATGTCTCTTCTTCTTCTTCTATTTCTTCCTACAAGTGTCGTATGAGGTGACGTTAACATTCCAAAATTGACTGCTCTTTTTTGTAATTTTTTGCCGTGAGTATACTCTCGGCAAAAAAATGCCGTATATATGTATGTATAGTATATGTGTATGTTTTATGTAAAAATACGGTTTTTGTTATAAATTTTAGAACTTTTACTCCATTTAAAACATATTTTTGCAAATCAAATTCATGATAAAATATGTCCAGTCTAAACTAGAACGCAAATATAAAACGTTCCAACATAAACCCTAACTTTGAAGGATATAATTCGATTGTAGTCTGAGACTAATAGAATTGCTTTTCATCCCAACTCGTTTCAAAACTCATCGACAATAAGTTCTTTGGAATTCAATTTTAACATGATTTTGTGAGCGCAGACGTTTGGAAATATACTTGTACAAAATTTGCTAGTTAGTAAAGCATTTAGATACGGTTTTATGTCATTTTGGACAGGGCATAAATGCATGCATGATATAGATTCTATATATAATATTTTTGTGGTAATATTGTGCGTAAACTATTTATACCGAATTAACTAATAATTAGATGATAAAAGCGAATCTAAACTTACTTTTGCATAAAAAACCTCATGTGGGGATTGTTACTAATCAATCGATGGCACCAACACTAGTAAAAGGTGTAAAGAAACAATCAAATACAAATTTTCGCGCTAGTGGTCGCTTGTTACTATAGCTCAGTTGGCAGAGCGACGGAGCGTATATCCGGATGTCGTGGGTTCGAGTCCCGCTGGTGTCGAATGTTTTTATCTACTTAATTGATTAGTTACTACAAAAAATCCAAAATTTTTGCCTACAGCTTCTTATCACCTTCTAAATATGGCTGTGGAGTTTCTAGCTCTGAAGCTCTGGCTCCCTTTTTGGGATTTATGGCAGTGAGTATATGTAGTCGCCTCTAACGGCACTCGTAGGTAGAAAGGGGTAGTGGCATTCTAAGCCGGCACTTATGGGAATCTATAACCTTAACTCGATATGGACCAGTAAAATACTGCTATTTTAGTAATTACAAAGGACCAATTAACATCCTACTAGAGTATTCAAGTCACATACAAGCATTATTTTCTGAAACAACTGAAAAACAAATAAAAAACTTTCCGAATACAAAATCAATATACAAGTGGGAATAAAAAAGAGGCAGTAATAGTGAAAATGGCGGGCGAAATAGTGTCGTGACAAACATCCATGATTCAGAACGCTGCCAACGATAAATAGACGAGAATGAAATCCAATTACGCTTGCAAAAAATACCACTTTATCATAAACACAAGCGCCCGTATTTACGTCATTTCTATTTATACTACTTGAGCCAAATTCATTTTATAGCTTTATGAAGGATACATATAATAATTTGTTGTATTTTGATTCTAACCCATGTAAAATAACTCTTATAAATACATAGTAGTAATACAATATATGAAAATAGATCGTCATCATCAATGTAATAAAATATAGGAACTATAATTCTGGAGTCAAATTCAAATTAGAACTTGATTATAATTACAGAAATGAAGCCAGACTTCAAACAAGAGCATCGTAAAGCGTATTACTGAAACGTAAATGCCATTACCAAATTAAATACAATAAATAAATGAAATTGTGTAACATGATTGGATTCCGCTCAAATTTTGGGTCGAGTTGGGAGGCAGTTGTCCGTAATTACCATTGCGGGCCCAATTCATCATCCTTTATTGCAGGCACAAAATTCGATGTAAATTTCATGGTCGTCCAACGCACATTGAGGTCGATTTTCAATGTATTAAGTAAGGAACACGGATTTGCGTGACATCGCCATAATCATCTCAACTTCGCGTTTCATACAACAATCACAAAGTCTACAAATTCGCTGAAGGTATTTTGCGATTTCACAAAGTGACTTTCAAAACAATTGTTGTTACAAACAAAGATCCGGGCTGGCTGTGAAAATGTCATTAATGTCGTCAAGTGAAATTCGGTGGGGCGTAATCTCGTCGCTGCAAAGCTTATTACATTCAATGTAAATGTAAACTCAATACAACGACGTAATCTTCGAATAAACTTTTGAATGAAAACGCGTTGTCACCCGGGACCGGCAACCCTTGCTTGAAGAATAACTCGGCCGCTTTTACCGCGATTCACTCTTCACACTCTAAATATAACCGTTAACGTTGTGAATGTTATAAATTTACTTAATCTAGTGAAATAGCCGGCGGGCTGAAACGACCGCCTACTTGTGTGTTGACAAGCGTTTAATTAGTTCGTATCTATTTGTATTATAATGCCGCGCACCATGTGCATTATTTTTCATGTCATAAACAATGTTATTAGCAGAAGCCTACAAAGTAAGTTTATGTGGACCAAGGAAGAACCCTGATAATAAGAAGTCGGTTAAAAATAGTGCGAAAATTCAATTCACCATAAAAACCATGAATGAAACTTTTCAATAAATGTATTTTCGCGCATTCTATACAGTATAACTTTCAATAAAAGACGTGTGAGGTGTGACGGTTAAATAAAATGAAAAACTGTCAGAGGAATGATCCAGGGCGCCCTTTCGGTTGAAAGCCGCCAGATTCGCGCGAAACAGCATCGTCACCGCGGCGCAATAACCGATTGTTGAGACTTACTCCACCATTGGCGACCCCAACCCACCCGAAACTTTTAAGGTTCAACTTAACTTTTATAAAAACCCTACTCATATAGTTGAACTCATAAAAAAATCTACAATAACATGTCTTCGATAACATTAAAAGCAATTTCCAATGTCAGATAAATAATGTAGTAATGTAATTAAGTTTGTAGAATGACGGATCCCTCCGATATATTGGAATCCACTTTGCGCTTTTCGTATTTTTTATTGTGAGTGCCACCGCAGCGACAAGTCGTTTTTACACAAACATCGGCGACAATGGAAAACGGCTCGTTCACATTTTTTCTTCAGTTTGATTGATGCTTTCCAATCCTCATCATAAATTATACCCTCCCGCCCCGCCCCCTCAGCTCGGCTCATCGCTAATAAATATATTCTGAAACTCTATTATGTACTAATCACATTCTCATTAGTGCTATTCATTTTGTTTTAATACGCCGCATACGTAATGTCAGTGTTCAATATGGTTAGATTATGTTTGTTTTACATTTATTTAGTATCATACTCAATGTGTGAATTTAGAGTTTAAATAAAGGTTCTGTGAAAAAGGTTAAAAATGGATTAGTGGCTATTACACTTCTTAGATTATCATGCATCAAACGTAGGCGTCGTTCTTTAGGAAAAAGTTCATATTTCAATACTTAAATAACTTATTGAATAACATAACTAACGTAATTAATTTTGAGGGAAAAAGCATTAATTTGATAAATTATCAGTATGTCAATAATGTGAAACCCCTTTCGTAAAGACACTAATAAATACTGAGGTTGGAATGATTTTTAGTTCATGAGATGAGCGCGTTACAATTGTATTAGTTTTTCAGTAAAAACACAATAGAAAGTAACTGGCAACCAACAACACCGAGGTCATGGCAAAATATTCGCAGTTGTGGTTGTCTATCACGGCGCGGTGACATGTCCGAGCACCATTTATCATCTAGTTAAGCCTCCGTCGATTATGATCAATGGAGGCAGCGACCGCCCCCGCCCTTCGCCTGCGCGGCTAAAACGAACAATACTCTTTATTTCTTCTTAAAGCTAATTCGGGAATCAGCATACAGACAATCGAGTACAGATTTATTATAGCAATACCTAGTGTTATGCTACAAGAGTAATTGATTCAAAACCTTTGACTACTCGTATTAATTTTTGGGAATGTAGTCGTAGGTATACTGTAAGTTTATTAGTAGGTAGAATACAGACAGAATATAACACTGTTGACTCTTTATTAATTGGAAATATTTGTATATCCGGAGTATTTATTATACTATGTACTGTAATTAATATATACAGACAGACTAATTCGTAATTACTATGCTGATTCCTGTTTTATTTTTTCTAAGGGCGCGGCGTTAAAGATGTACTTAAGACATAAAGAGAGCCCATATAAGAGCTCATATAAGTATTGGTTCACTGTCCAAGCAATATGTCAGCACTCTGAATACTAGAAGAACAAAATATTGCTTGATTTTCAGAAGAATATGCAATTTCTTCTCCCATTTCAGGATATACCATAAAAGCAATCGAGCCAAAAAAATATTCCGCTACTATACAGTACTTTTTAAATAGATTTATTTATAAGTGCTTATAATCAACGAATATATTTAAAATTAGTTAGTTTGCTAAAATATATGCTTATTGCGGGAAAACTTAACTCCATTTTCATAGAATAAAACTACCAATATATTTAAATTATCAATACTGTCTTCGAACATCATACTTTAAAATTACATCAGTACTTCTAAATACCACAGTATACCCCTGTATCATTTTAAGTAAATGGTAAAACAATATTCCCGCAATCCTATTGTTTTCGCCACAAAGCCATTGCAGAGATATTGTATGGAGGATCTTTCCATATCGAGTGTTTCAAAGAGCTTCTCACAAAAGAACGGGAACAGAAATGAGAGGACTCTTGGCTCAAGAGATCCGATCGACTCATCGCGCTCTATTCCCGACACCGAATAGCCCCTTTTATTCGACTTTACTCGCTTTACGTGTTAAAAAAGTAAAAATACATTTTTCCCTCTAATTTTTGACGTCCTTGATCTGGCTGCATGCACGAAAATATTTCAGGTTTCGCAAGCGAGAGGTCGGAACAATCGTGAACAACCAACCAACCTACGAGTGAACTGTTTACTCAACTTTCTTCTTTGTCTGTTTTCATAATAATAATATTATTACTTAAAATTATTATTTTGAAACTGACTTAACTGACGAAAGAAAAATAAAACTCAAGTCAACTCAAACGTTCACGCCGTATATCCCCGAGGGGTGGACAGAGGTACTAATACTTTTTTCGGGTAAAGAACCGCACTAAATAATATTATTTCTTAGTTGTCGTAGGATGTTCCTGCTTCGCGGTAAAAATATCTCTTTGCTCAGTAAGTACAAACCAGATGTAAAAAAAACATCACCCTCTGAACTGGCTGAGTACATAAAACGCCTCTTAAAGTTTACACAGCAAATCTCCTCTATTGATAACCATCATCTTGCCAAAAATTTCGTGGGTTCAGGGCAAAGGTATAAATATTTATAATATGACTAAACAAACCGGCTCAATTCTATGTATATATTAATGAAATTGAATAGTGACACCGAGTGGCTTCTTCAAAACTCTGGAAGCGAATCTTTGCGATCAATTGACACAGGCACGATCGTGTACTTTGATAAGTTAGCAATATTAATTCACTTCTGCTTTAGATAAGTGTCTTATTCGATTTCAAGTTACTGTGTTTCAAACATTTTTTCAAGTATGAAGTCGTGGAGATAGCTCAATCAAATTTACATGGCAAATAGCAAATTTTGGAGACATTTTTGGGATAGGTTTTTTTTTAAATCGTTTCAAAAGAGATCTTTAATTTAAACATTTTAACAAACTTAGGATTCAACATTTTTTTAATGGCTTAATAGTAGCATATCGGCTCACAATTGCTTTTGCTTTTGCAAGTGCTACTGTTCACCTATTTCAGAAAAAAAATATCAATGTTTCTGTGACCAATAATGTCAAATAAGCCAAGGTTCAACAAAAAAATATGAAAAAAAATCATATCTCGAAAACTACAAAAAGTCGCAGAACATACATGGGGGTAATTCGGGTATCCCTAGGGGTATTCTGTCCTTGAACTTCCGCTTGACACTATTTCTTGGGACACCATGTATAAGGATTTCTGTTTGATGTGTATCAGTACTAGATTTTTAACTAAGTAACTACTGCTAATTAAGGAAATAGGTCGACTTGACGAACATGCGAAAAAGAAACTTAAGAATTAATTTACTGCAATAATGTGCTAAAGTTATAAGTAGTGTAATTATGAAATGCTGTGGTGAAACTAAACTGTAACATTAAACATAGTTAGGCGACGATGATAACATTTTCGAATGTTTGTAAAAAACGTGTGTTGTATATGTATACCGTGTGTCAGCCTCGGATCTAGGGGGGGGCAAACCGGGGCACCTGCCCCGGGCGGCAGTTTCAGAGGGCGCCAAAATCAATTTAGTACATTCTGTATAGTTGTAGTCAATCACTGCTTCATTAATTTCTATTATACATTAACAAACTATAGTTACAATGGATGTTGAATTATTGAAAGGCTCTATATCATTCTAATACTCACTTGTTACTCTAAACCGTCTAAACTCATGATGAGAGTCTCCTGTTACCGCTGCGAACAGCATGCGGTCATGCCGCGCTGCATCGAACAACCAATCAGAAACGTTTTCTGTTTGCGTAGGATACTCACAACCAATAGATTATTGACTACACTACAAAATCATTACTTATTAAATTTACTCTCATAATAATCACACCTTGCATTGTGTATTTATATAGCTAAATAATTATAAGTTTTTTATGATATATTAATATGTAATAACTATAAAACATAATAATACTAATCATTATTATATCTTTGTATCCGGTACTAGGTTTTACAATGAATCTCTAGCAAACTCTTCAAATAATGCTCAGCTGATTTTCATATCTTTGATAATAATTATTATGAATTAACTTGGCAATAACATAATCACAATACAATCAGTATATAGTCTACAGATTAAGTATGTAACAATATCATTAAGTAATGTAATACCGGAAATGATGAGTCAATAAACAGTCTTACAATTGTTTTGTTCCAAAATTTCTGTAATCTATCATATTGGCGAGGGAGTCTGCTAAAATAAGTTATTTCGTGAATTACTGGCAAATATTTTGTAACAGTCGAATGTGTAGTCTAACATTAAAGTTATTATAATAATTATTAGCGAAACTATTGATTTAAACTACACCGTATTGGAAATAAACGCCTTACAGAAATAATAGGTAAGTAATAAAAATAATATTATAAATAAGTTTAATCATTAGCTGCGTAGTATCGGCTTAGAATAACACTACCCCATTTCTTCCAGTGGGTATACGTAAGAGGCGACTAGCGGTATTGGGGCTTTTAAGGGATGATAGCAGTATTGGGCGATGAGGTTGGAGACCCGTCACCAAAAACCTTTATTTTACCATCTTCCCCCCTCACAACTTTCCAAAAGTGGCTAAGGAATTTCTAATACCTTAGCTCTGGCTACCCCTTCTAGGAATTTATAGCTGTGAGCATATGTGTGTATGTATGTTTAATTATATTATCTTGTCAATGCTATTGCAGTTCCTAAATGTATTATGTAGTTGATGAAGTGTCTATAACTAACTAAAATAAACGTCCGCCGATATGTAAAATAGAATTTTTGTATTGATCTTCTTGCAGTTCTTGTTGTAGTTATTGAACTTTGAAATTAGGCTCATGTTTTGCTGGGCTCCGTAACTCAGGCATTTACCAGTGTAAAAAAGATTATGAACATTTTTAGGTTGTACAAGATCAACGATGAGCGCACCAAGAAAAAAGCTTTCTGGGGCTGAAAATAGAAAAAGAGCTAAAGACAAATTTGAAGAAGTAAATAAATCGGCTTCTAAGATGAGAAAATGGCTTTACGAAGCAGTTCCATCGTCAAGTTCCACTGATACTTCGGATACGGTTTCAGGTGTTTCCAATAACTCTTGTAATTTGGATACTCAAGTTGATTCGACGAATCAGTTTAAGCTTCAAGGTTCAGATAATAGCATTGATAGCAAACAGTATCAATCGTCTGTATTATCTCAGAAGGGAGATAACGTTCAACTAGCATCTAGTTACTTATTGCAGTCGAGCAGCAAAGAAGAAAATATAGACGTAATGGATCCAGGTACATGGCCGAGCCAAGAGAAAATTACAGATCAACAAAGGTCATTTTTGAGCAAACAAGCTGTATTACTAAATAATGAACATCCAAATAACATAGAATTTAGGTCCACTGAACGCAACGGTAGGCATTTGACACATAACATGTGGTTCGGAACAATGGCAAATAAGGAAATTATTAAAAGATCCTGGCTTGTTTACTCGAAAACGAAAAATGCACTTTACTGCACTGTTTGCAAGTTATTTGCCAGCACTTCTACATCAGCATTGTGTACAGATGGTCTCATTAATTGGAAAAAGACTTTAGATAGATTAACTGAGCATGAAGTATCACAAACGCATAAAGAATGTTTTATTAAGTGGAAAACCCGCCTGCAGCAAATGAAGTTGTGCCAGGGCATTGATAACGATATAGAGCGATTAATTCACTCTGAGAAAAAAAAACGGAGACATGTTCTACATGTAGTAATGGACGCTGTCATGTATCTTGCCACAAACTGTCTTTCTTTTAGAGGTGCTAAAGAAACACAAAGTGATCTCACTGAAAATTTTCCTCAACCTAGTCAAGGAAATTTTCTTAATTTGATAAGTCTACTCGCTAAATACGATACTACTCTCAAGTATCAGTTAGACCACGCCAAAAAAGGACAGGTATCCTATTTGTCGAAAACAATACAAAATGAAATAATCGATATAATGGCAAAAAAAGTTCGAAATACCATTATCAATGAGATCAAGGAGGCCAATTACTTTACCATCATGTTTGACTGCACTCCAGATGTATCTCATTCGGAACAAATGAGCCAGGTTATTCGATATATAAAAATAACAGAAACTGGATGTATTATAAAGGAAAGCTTTATTGATTTTCTTGAAGTAGATGGAAAAAGTGGAGAATATATCACACAGCGAATTCTTGAAAAACTAGAAGATGATGGTTTGGATATTCAAAAATGTCGTGGACAGTCTTACGACAACGGATCTAATATGGCTGGCGTATACAAAGGCGTCCAATCTAGAGTTATGCAAGTGAACGAGCTGGCAGAGTTTGTGCCTTGTCTAGCACACTCCTTAAATCTTGTGGGCGTGCATTCAGCGTCATCATGTCCAGAAGCAATTAACCTATTTGGGCTTATACAAAAACTTTATTGTTTCTTTGTTGGATCCACCACGCGATGGAAAATAATGCAAAAGTGTACTAAAACTAATTTAAAAGGAAGTAGTCAAACCAGATGGTCAGCTAAACACCAAGCTGTTACTGCTCTATTAAATAATTTACCGGAAGTGGTCAAAGCTCTAGAAGAAATTGAAGAATCATCTTCAGCCGCAGAATCGAAGTATGAAGCTGGTCATTTACTACATGCGATGATGGAATTCAAATTTATCCTCAACTTATTAATTTGGAATAATATTCTTCGAGAGATTAATAGAGTGAACGTTGAATTACAAAAAGAGGATATTATCATGTCGCGTTCTGTGATGCTAATGCAAGGTCTTGTTAAGATCATACAGGGGATGAGAGAAAAACCAATAGAACATTGGATCAAAGAAGCTGCAACTATATCAGAAAAATTGAAAATCGAGCCAGTCCTTCAAAATAAACGAATTTCCAAAAAGAAAAGGCAACACGACGAATTCTGCGAAGATGAATCAAGAACTCTAGATCCGAATGGGCTATTTTCCAAAGATATAAAAGTAGTATTTGATAAAATTTTAACGGAAATAGAAACAAGGGTAGAGAGCGCAAAGAGCCTACATGAAAATTTCGCCTTCCTCAGTGGTCACGCTTTTTTAAATATGTCGACTGATGATCTGCAGAAACATGGAGCCGATCTAGCTCGAAAATATTCAAAAGATTTGAATGCAGTTGATTTTTGCCAGGAACTTTCTGTATTCAAAGACCTAGTAACGGAAATTGATGAAAAATCAAGTGCATTCGACCTGTTACAACATCTGTGTAAGAATGACTTGCAAGAAGCGTTTCCTAATGTTAGTATAGCTTTGAGGATATACTGCACATTACCGACGACATCTGCCAGCTGTGAGCGAAGTTTCAGCAAACTGAAAATAATTAAAAATTATCTGCGTTCAACAATGAGCCAAGAACGTTTATCTGGCCTCGCGATTCTAGCTATTGAAAATAAAACTGCCTTTGAGACGGACTTTGATGAGCTAATAGATTCTTTCGCGGAAAAGAAAGCACGCCGTGTAAAGCTGTAGTAAGAAAAAAGAAAAAAAATAAAAAAATGTCTTGATTATCGGGAGCGTTGTTAATTGATTGCTATATTTAATTTTGTGTCACACTAAATAAAAATTTATTAGTAATAAATGATAAAGAGTACAAATTTATTAAAGAGTATTCTTTCGACCACCAAAAATGCCACTGAAAACTGCAAACATCGAACGCTGACGAGAGGGGGCGCTATATCAAGTTCTTGCCCCGGTTCGAAAAAATCGTAGATCCGGGGCTGCCGTGTGTATACAAACTATGTATATTTTTACCTTCCTATGATTTTTACAATTAAATTAGATGTTTTGTTTTTTGCGATTTACGTTTGTTTTGTTACAAAATAAAATATAATATAATACCAAGTTTAAAAAGATAAAAAAGTAATAGAACAGTATGACTGATATGTGGTCGATATTGTATGGAATAATTTGGATCTCTTCTGATATCTGCTGATCTATTGTTTTGGGTCAGTGTACGATAACGGGGCTCTGTGAAAATGATTTTGCAAGAGTATTTAAATTAACTAACTCTATTATCTCCTTCCGTATATCCTTACAAAAGAAATAAACGTATTAAACAAAATTATGTGATGCAAACAAAAAATATATAACGCCTTAGACTTTGTCTACAGCAAGATGTCATAGCATTGAAAAACATTTGGTGAATATTAGGCACTTATGTGAAATTTTATTTTAATATTATTTCATTTTATGCAATACTTTTAAGGTATTTGTCTTTTGTAAAATCATGTTTGTGTTTAACTTATTTGCTGTGTTTAGCTTTATGCAATGCGGGATCATCATGAGATAACCCATATCACGGAGTAATAATGTACTAGGAGATATGTGATAGTATTCATAAATATCTAGTTATTTTCAGAAGTTTTAGTACTTCTACCACCCATATATGCCACATATGCCATTAGGCATATGTGGCGTATAAAGTACAACTATATATGTCTTGATTGCATCATTTAGAATGCTCATATCTTATTTATCGTATACGCCTTACAGCGTATTTTTTATAATTAAATACATCATTCTGAAGCATTAATCCTAAAATAAAGTTTACATATACATTAATTGATCAAGTACTTTTAAAAACTACCCAAATATTAATAAGTGACTTCGCTTAATTCTGCAAATTAACGCCTGATTCAATCCAAAATACCATCAAGGAAAAACCGTATATGACTTTAACAAGAGCACATGTCGGTAAACAACATCAATAATTTATTTAACAATTGCAGAATTGTCGAAGAAAGAACCTTAGAACAACAGACACGATAAAAAAATGATACAAAATACTTAAGATAGTAAAATTGTCGGTAGTAATCGAGTTGGCACTCGAAAAGAATCTAATCAGCAGGAAGCGCCCTTAACTCCGAACCCCAATCCGAGCACTTATCGAAACACTTAATGCATAAATATAAAATATAAGCAACCGGTTTACTTCCCACTTAATATATTCATAGGTTGTACTCGATCGTATTTAAATATTTACATAAGTGACACGCAGCGGGTGCCTTGTGACGTTTGTCGATAAAATGTGCTCAATGGAAAGTTGAAAGCTCAGTTGAACGCGGAACAAAGAATTCTTCGATCGCTTATGATATTTTGATATACATATTTACTTAAATTTTATATTTCGGTTTGTAATTGAATTATTAATCAGACGTGTTTTAAATGCCGAATAGTAGTATTTAAAACCTCATATAAGTAAAAAAAAACACATTAATCATAGTTTATTCTTTATAGTACATTTTTTTGACGTTTGCTGCGGAGGTACACCCACCAAAAAAATCTCAAAAAGAGCTACTAAAGACATGTACAAGTGCATAGAAAAAAAATGGGTGTACCTCCGCGGCAAACGTCAAAAAAATGTACTAAAAAAAAACTATGATTTTTTGACTGAAGTACTACTGGTAGGCCCCCCATAAAAACATGCGATTAAAAGTTCATTTTATTCTCGTTTATCGTGATTTGGTTTGGTTGTTCTAGCTTGCGTAGTTTATCTAAAATAGAAGTTTAAAAAAAACCTTGATGATTTGGTAAATGTCAAAAATCTCCAAAACAAAAGAAGATCGAGGGCTGATTTTTGTCACACAGTAACCGTGGCTGAAACCGGTGCACCACCATAAAAATCAGCAAGATCGGCTTCGGGGGCCAATCTTGTTCCCTTAGCCTGCTAGACCCTTTTGTAAGAATCAGACAAGTTGTTTTTATACATACGATGACTCAAGACTTTTATACTGTTAGAGCGAATTTCATAAGATGTCTCACCTCTTGATTTGTCATAAATTTTATAAATGCCATTTTTTATATTATATATTAAATCGGACTATCTAGTCTTCACCGGGATAAATATAATATAATATACCTTTTATGAAGGATTATATGGTGGTATCTCATCACCAACACTACTTTATGCAAATGATTGTTAGCTAATCACAATAAGAATATTAATTAATTCAGTAATCATGCAAGTTTATATTACATTGCATCACAACGTGACAATGTATTACTAAATCATATATCTAACTATCGCTTCTAATACTTAAAAAAAACATTAGAAAACACAGAAACTCCACGGCTTCCCCTGTCGCAAATCGCAAGGTGTATAGGTTAGCACTCAGTAGGCAGGGGGTGAAGATATTCCTGTTCGTCGTGTATTCGGCCCATAAAAAATAATGGATCAGCGAATCGCCGAGATATGCACACAAATATGGAGAAGTACCAAACCAAGTACGAAAATCGTAAAGCCTCTACGCTAATATTAGGATACGATCGGCACGTAGCTTTTTTCTATCGGGGTTTCGTGTGCATTAATGCGCCGTTCTTAAATCGAATCTTTAGAGTTTGTTTTAACTCGAATTTTATTTTTATGTCTCGTAAATAATGAGTAAAATATGACTTAACTCAAATGTTTTTGTAAAAACACACGTTTATCATTTCAGTTTATATGATGTGCTGATTTGAATGCTGCATTTTTACGGTATTATAATTAACTGAAATAAATAAAACCAATTCCAAAAGCAATCAATAGCATAGAATACTAACCAGAAAAGTCATTATAATTATGATATTAATTTTATTATGATAAGAGGAAAATAATTTTCAAATGCCGTTTAGTTATAAAACTGTTAAGACCATCCATGGTATAAATAAAAAAAACTGAAAAAGGTAAAAGTGCGCAGCAAGTTGTGAGTATCTTACACGTGTTGAAATCAATACTTAATCCATCAACATAAAAAGAGAAAAAACAATAAATCTAAATAGTTTTCTTCTGTTCAGAAATAAAAGTGTTATCGTCCTATTAAAACGATAATAACCTATATGATATAAATTGCAAACACTACAACAAAATAATTAAAACCACTTTGCTTTATCCATTCTAACAAGTAGGTAATTTTTACCAACACTTACTCGGTGATATGTTTTGGCATGGCATGATAATGATGTTTAGTTATCAAGGCAAGTAAACAAAGTTTCCGTCATCAGGGAGCGCACCCAATTATCCTTAATGAAGACAATGATATAAGCGCGGTTATTGATCTAGATTTAAATTTCATGACGGGTCAGTCCCTACGAAGTGAGCCCTTAATGTTTCTTGTGAAGTTTCTCTGTAGTGCGATCACACCATCTTAATACTTGTAAGAATTTTCCTTTAGTCTCATTTAATTATTCGGATGAGTCAGGTATTGTGCAATAATCACGATATGGCTCATCAATGTGTGTGAGGCGCAGAATACTGATTTGAATTATTTACCTATGAATGGATACTACGTATTGTTAGGAATGCAACTAATTATCTTTACTTATCTTCATTGTCCCATCTTTATTTAAAACTCACCTTTGCATTGTTATAAACTTAGTATCCTGATTTCTGATTGTAAACTTCTAAAAAGTTTTCTTGGATAGATTCGATTGTGTCTGAATAAAACAGTCTAATGATTAAATATCATTCAAATAATTTTATTTCTTGTTGCTGATAACAAGTCGCAATTCATTAACCTCGGATTTCCATTTGCCGCAAAATTATAAGTTTCTAAGTTTCTAACAACCCATTTATGTCCCCACCAAGGGGCTCGAGCCTACCCTATATAGGGCGATTTGGCCATAGTCCACCACGCTGGCCAATTGCGGGTTGGCAGACTAACGACTACTACCGTAATAGTAGCCGGGACCGACGGCTTAACGTGCCCTCCGAAGCACGGAATCATCTTAATTTTCGGATAATCAGGTGATTCAAGCCTGCAATATCCTTCCAAACTGGGTTAAATCTTACAAATTAAATTTGTAAGGTTACCACCCCTCGGGAATCGAACCCGAGACCTCCGTACTTGAAACCAAGCGCTTAACCGCTAGACCACGGAGGCAGTCAAATTATAAGTAATTTGATTAAATAAAAATACTATCAAAATCCCGTTATAGGTAACAAAATTTAAAGGAACCAAAATTAAACGAAAGTTTTCCTATATCCCAAGTATCAAAGTAGATGCACCAGCTAGGTCAAAGTTTATTGTCCACTAACTAATTTCTTATCCTCGAAATATAGTAATATGGAGTATGGTAGACACGAACAAACGTCTGATATTATGATTAACGAGCCTACATATAAACTTCCTTCAGTAAAGTCTTGGTGTGTGTGGGTGCCACCTTTAATGCAATAGATCATCATAGCCAGATTAAAATAGATCTCAAATTGCCAGGGTTCCATCAATGTTCCCGAAAGTGTCAAACGAAAGGGTATAGTGACTGATTTTGGTAATTACAAAAGATCTTATGGCGATACTTTGGCTAACAATGTATCGTATAAAATGACTTATTAGCTGATAACTTTCATGTAGAAATATAGCCAGATCAATTTTAATAATGTTTATTCAGTATAATAATGATGACAGGTAAATTTATTCAATTGATTTCACTTTATTTTTTTTCTACGAATTGCAGTCGTATTTTATTTAAACAACCACAAAAATATATATTTTTGTGTTACCTATCAACTAATTATCTATACTAATAATATTATAAAGAGGAAAGGTTTGATTTTTTGTTTGTTTGTTTGAATTGAATAGGCTCCAAAACTACTGGACGGATTTGAAAAATTCTTTCACTGTTTTGATGCTACACTATTCCCGAGTGACATAAGCTATATTTTATTTTCAAAAAAATTAGGGATCCTTACGTAAACTTCAAAATTGTAACCCAAGGTGTTAAAGAAATACCAAAAAAAATCCTTACATCGCGTGCACTGCGAAAACTATTGACAATAGAATAAAATTATGTACTACAATTTTATAGAACACATCATTATCTAAAAAAAATGCCCCGACAGCATGTCTCTAACTATTATAGTTATCTCACAACAAGCGTCATTATATAAAATTATTTAAAAATTAAATTAAAATCCTGCTTTAGAAAAGGCTCTTTATTTGTACCTATCTAATCCTTATAAAAAAACGTATATATTATTTCAGACTACTTCAATACCCTTATATTACTTTTTGAATTATTCGATTCGAACATTCCATTCGAAAGTTATCTCGAATTAAAAAAATAGATAAAACTCCGCTCGATTAGCTATGCATAGTAAGTTGTTGCAGGCGTCACGAAGGGGTACGGGAGGCTGCTTATCAAAGAGTTAAAGCAAAATTTAATTGTAGCGACTATTATCACTGGCCCAGCAGCCGGTCAATTAGCTCATATACCGAGGATACCGATGATCCCAACTGATCTGCCAATTCCATTTAGACGGCTACAATTTCCGGTTAAAACATCTTTTGCTTTAACAATTAATAAGTCCCAAGGTCAAACCTTCAAATTAGTAGGGATTGACCTGCGAAAGAATTGTTTTACTCACGGTCAACTGTGCGTTGGCCTGTCGCGGGTGGGAGCTCCTGAACATCAATTTATTTTGCTGCCCCAAAATACAACAACGTCAAATATTGTTTACAGGGAAGCTCTAACTCTATAAATTGAATGGCTTTTGATATAATTACTCATACATACATACATACATATAAGGGGTAGCCAGAGCTAAGGAATTAGAAATTCCTCAGCCACATTTGGAAAATTGAGTGGGGAAAGGATGGTAAAGTAAAGGTTGTTGGTGATGGGTCTCCAGCCGCATCGCCCAAAAATCCCTTAAAAGCCCCAATACCGTTAATCGCCTCTTACGTACACCCATCGGTAGAAACGGGGTAGTGCTATTCTATGTAATTACTCATTATGAAAAATAAAAAAATAAAAAAATATATCTAAATATAAATACAAAAAAATATATAACATACATACATACATATACTCACGGCTATAAATCCCTAGAAGGGGTAGCCAGAGCTAAGGAATCAGAAATTCCTCAGCCACTTTTGGAAGTTGTGTGGGGAAAAGATGGTGAAATAAAGGTTGTTGGTGATGGGTCTCCAACCGCATCGCCCAAAAATCCCTCAAAAGCCCCAAAACCGTTAGTCGCCTCTTAAGTACACCCACCGGAAGAAATGGGGTAGTGCTATTCTAAGCTGACACTACACAGCAAAAAAATATAACATAGCTTAAAACTATGCTAAAAAAAATATATTAAAATAATAATACATGTAATAAAATAAAAAACAAAATGTTATTGATAATTTATGCCCGAGCGAAGCCGGGACGGGCTGCTATTAGACATAATTAACAATCAGTTTCGATCTTAGATATTATAAGGTGTAAATTTCATTTCAAAATATATTTTTAATGAAAGACTGGAATGTGTTTCATACTTTATTACTAGAAAACCATATTCGAAATGATAACATTGACCGATTTTTACTCCTAAAATTAGTGTAGCCATTTCGAAGACTTTATCAGTCAAAGTTGATATAATCTTAAGATGTTCAATTATCTCAGTGATACGCATCGCACCGAAACAGTAGAATGATGATGAGTCTTGAGTATAAAAACATTAGGCATTATCATAAGCGGCTTAAGTTCTTTAAAATTTATTAACTTGTGGTTTTATACTTTCAAACAAACACTTTCAACTTTCAAATGTGGCTGAGAAGTTTTCAACTCTGAAGCTCTGGTTACCTATTTTCGTGATGTATGGCCGTGAGTATATTTATGTATGTGGTATACCGTTTAGAAAAAAAAGTACTAATCTGTCTTTAACAAAATATTTTCCGCACTACATTTTTTCTGGAAATCTGTACTTTAAAATCAAACACATAAAACTTGGCAAGTTCCTGTATTTCACGCTATTTATGCTTCTTGATACATAACGTACCAATAAACTGAACAATCACATTAAATTCAATTAAAATAAATAAAACATTTCAACATGTAGCTGTTTAAACTATTAGAAAATATCAGTACTTATAAAAAATCTGTACGTTTCTTAACCAACACAGTATGAAAATAAACGCCTACGAGAAGACTGCGCTTAATATTCAACTTCGCGTTTCGTCCTTCAGAAATTCAAACAAAGGAAAAGCAACAGAAAATATAATCGTTATGAAGGTGGAATGGAAATCAATTATAAAGTGCATTCTCAGAAAGGTATCGGGTGGGGTGGTATTCTGTATCGATCTGCGCGAAACCAATAACTGTTCCTTCCCAGAAAGGGTTTGAGCACTTCCTCTTCAAGATGCTAATCATTATGCATAATAATCGCATTCAGGTCGCGCTCGCGTGTCTCTTATTCGATTTTAATATTCGTTGCAAAATGGAAATCCGCGGCGCGCGGGGCGGAGTGGTGCTTTATGTTTGTTTAGTTTGAACTGTAGCTAGTTTTACCATGGTTTTCTACTATATATTGCATGAAATAAAATTGTAAATGGAGTATTTGTAAAATATACAATAAATATTGACGCTGGTGATAAATAATATATAGAACTAATTTAAATCTTTTTGTTCATGAAAACCTCATGTGGGGATTATTACTAATAAATAAAGAATAAATAAAGGAAAGAAAAATTTTCGACACTGGCGGGGTTCGAACCCGCGACCTTCGGGTATACGCCCCCGTCGCTCTGCTAACTGAGCTACAGTGTCAGTTGGCATCCAGCGCGAAATTTAATAACATCTTTTATTTATAAGTAATAATCCCCACATGAGGAATTCATGTCAAAAACATTGAATTATGTGATAGTTAGGCGTTTCCAACATTTGCATTCTATCTGAAAAGGTAGACAAATGGCCGTCCGAATTAGTTAAAAATTCGGAGGTAGGAAACGCAAACACTACTTGAACGTGTAAAAAAGAAACAAAGGATAGAGAAATTTCGCGCTAGATGCCAACTGACACTGTAGCTCAGTTGGCAGAGCGACGGGGGCGTATACCCGGAGGTCGCGGGTTCGAACCCCGCCAGTGTCGAAAATTTTTCTTTCCTTTAATAACATCTTTTATTTATAAGTAATAATCCCCACATGAGGAATTCATGTCAAAAACATTGAATTATGTGATAGTTAGGCGTTTCCAACATTTGCATTCTATCTGAAAAGGTAGACAAATGGCCGTCCGAATTAGTTAAAAATTCGGAGGTAGGAAACTCAAACACTACTTGAACGTGTAAAAAAGAAACAAAGGATAGAGAAATTTCGCGCTGGATGCCAACTGACACTGTAGCTCAGTTGGCAGAGCGACGGGGGCGTATACCCGAAGGTCGCGGGTTCGAACCCCGCCAGTGTCGAAAATTTTTCTTTCCTTTAATAACATCTTTTATTTATAAGTAAAACTTTATAATTTTTCCTAAATTCACATTCTCTCTTATTATCGCGGCAGCATAGATTTATCTATAAAATTATTCTAATCATATTACAGTATAATTATGGTACTGTACGAAACAAACATAATCCAGCTAATAATGTTATTTGAGTAAACAATCTCATTGAGCTGCATTAGAGCTATACACCTGTCGTTTGTTAGTGCAGAGAGCATGTCTAATACAGCTAATTCGGTTTCAAGAGATAACAACGTATTTCCACCCAAATAACGCTGAAATTTAGTAAAATACTCTTTAATACACTGAAACGGAATTTTGGTAGGTAATATATGACTATTATACAACACAACCTTGGCTCCAGTGGGAGAAACCTGTCCTCTTATTCAGATGAAATAGATTCATAATATGAATCGGGTCTACATTTCTATGTCTATTCCAAATCATGGTGGTTTGTGTATAAGATTTGTAATGACGAGCACCACCACTACAAGGCAAGATTTATACTCAACATTATCCATAAAAAAAGTGGTGGCAAAAGTGGATAATCAGGTTTCAAAATGTCATATTTATCAAATATTAAATATGCGTATCTCTATCTCAAACCAACTTTTTCCGATGAGATATGCAAAATTCGAAAAATCTCAATTAATTATTATGTACCAAAACACTGAACGCTACAAAACTACTTACAAAAATAGTGTTATCCGTGCATCATCAAAAATATCGAACCAACCATCCATCAATAAATATTTGTAACTCCTAAATCAATCATTAATCTAATAACATTTCCTAAATAGATTAAATTCCATTTACCAAAGCTATAAAATTGCAACATCCCATTGAATACAAGTGAAAACCTACAAGTAAAGTATAAGTCCCAAGTAAAGATATGAAAGGAAACATAGAGGCAGTGGAAACGTATCGAGGCGTTGGTGACCTCTGACCGAAGCCCACTTGTTCATGCGATCCCATCTCTGGGATATATATGCTCCTCTATTTCATTTATAACAGCTCTATATCTCTTTTTCATTACATGTTTTTTACTTGATAAAAGGGATGGTTATGTAGTTACTCTGAAGTTTTAACTGACCTATATTTAGTCATATTAAGTAAGTAGCTATTTAGAGCATAGGTGGCCTTTCCCTAAAGGAAATAAGTTTTTTTGGATCATTACTTCGTAGATGATAAATATAATAGTAGACAATTAAATACATACTTATAAAACTAAGTATATCATAAAAATGACCACCCTAAATGGAGTTCGAACCCGCAACTACAGGTTAGTTGTAGTGAAACGACGCGACGCAGACTCGCTACTATTGGAAGTTGAGTGGGGAAGATATTGTTAAAATACAGATGCGATGCTCAATAGTGTCAAGAGCCCACCGAACATGGAAAGATTTTGTGTAATTTAACCCCAAAGTGAAGTAGAACAGTTGCTGGCAGAGTACAGCTGGCAGGCTACATAAAAATAGCACTTCGTTTTAAAACTAAGTATAAATAAATATATAGATAATAAATACACACATATACTCACGGCTATAAATCCCTAGAAGGGATAGCCAGAGCTAAGGAATTAGAAATCCCTCAGCCACTTTTGGAAGTTGCGTGGGGAAAAGGTGGTAAAAATAAAGGTTGTTGGTGATGGGTCTCCAACCGCATCGCCCAAAAATCCCTTAAAATGCCCCAATACCGTTAGTCGCCTCTTACGTACACCCACCGGAAGACATGGGATAGTGCTATTCTAAGCCGACACTACACAGCTATATATATAGATAATATACAGATCAAATGAGCCACAAACTAAGTTAAACTTGTATTATGGTTTGAAGTTTTTGACATGAAAACCTCATGTGGGGATTATTACTATTAAATAAAAGATGAATAAAGGAAAGAAAAAACGAACGTAAAAGTAAAACGAACAAAGGATAGAAGAATTTCGCACTGGTAGCCATTGACACTGTAGCTCAATTGGCAGAGCGACGGTGGCGTATACCCGAGGTCGCGGGTTCGAACCCCGCCGGTGTCGAAAATTTTCTTTTTTTTATTTGTATTATGGTGTAGTAACTCAACGACATGTTTAATATTAATGACATCCTAGACTAAGAAAAAATCATTTATACTCATCACATAAATGTTGCTCTCAGCAGGGATCGAACCCGCAACCTTCGGACCCAGAAGACCTATCCCAGTGGCCACGGACGTCATCAGTATAGTGTTACGGTACAAGCTTAAATATCTTTCTGTGAATGTCGTACGAGACGGCTAAACATTTTTGAGGTAAACTAATGGGTTATTATGCTGAAATGGATACACATAAACAACATTTCAGTTTTTTACAAACTTAAATGCTTAAAAGTTTTGTCTACAACACATACAAAGTCACGGTTGGATAGCTAGTATTGTTGTAGTAGAGTTTTATAAATCAATTTCGTACTAAAACGAAAGCTTAACAGGGTAAGAGTAAAAATCTTCCGTGTACAGATGATAGTATTGTATATGGTTTTCTCGCAAAGAAACAAAACAAGCTCAATCTACTGCAATAGAATGAGGTCCCGGGGGAGGGTGAGAGGGGGTTGCGAGGGGGAGGGTAGGCTACTCATCAATCTGCCTCCTTGTGTCGATATATCTGAGTGACCCGCAAAATATACCCTGTTTCGACTTCGCGGTTATTACCCACACTACACATTCTGAACTTAAGGAATAAATAAAACTGGTAGTCTTATATTCAATCTCGTCTCAATTAGGCATATAAAGTACCCAAAATTATGTTTAGTAGTCAAACGAAACACTAATTAACGAACCTTCATTGATAGACGAAATCATACAATTTATCAGTTCTTTGAATACGTCTTCAGAAACACAAGAGTATAGTACTCAAAGCTTGAGTAAATAAGAATTTCAAAGGGAATAAATTCTTCTACACGAAATTTAATAATTAATTAAAGATGAACAACTTATCTCGGAGCGACACCTAGCGGCCGCCATTCTCTTTTGTGTTGCCATCTTTTCATCGTCAAAACTCATTTCAATTAATTTTCGTAGAAATAAGTAAATGATGTGCCCTTAAAAGCGAGATATCATTAACACTGCGGTGGCGGCGGGGGCAGGAGGCGCCTCCGCCCACGATACCCAACAAATAATATGGATAAGTATCTAATGGGGCTCTCTTAAAACTTCCCGTTCACCACTATTTCATACTTATTGCACTTCTGTAACAATATTTATAGATTATATAGTTTCCTGAAAAGATTTTATTATTGTTATTTAAAATGGTTAATCATTTGTCCCAATCAGTAATACTATTTGAAAATTACAATACATGATATAATAAACAAATAATTCAATAAATATAATGAGCAAAATATGAGGAAGATTACCACACGTAAATTCTAATCCATGTTTTTATTTCCTACTCGTGTCGCACCTTTATCATAAAAATGGAAACATAAAAGAAGATAAATAAAAACCACCCTCGTCCCCAGTCCTCCCGTCGCCAGTTCCCGGGGGAGAATCATTAAGAAAAAATCGTGTTGATGGATTTAATTACAAAAAATAATTATTCGAAAGAAAGTTGCCTGAATAAACTTCGACGGAGCAAGTTCTTGAATTCGTACCTCCTCCCCCCTAATCGGATTATATTATTTTTAATGGGGAGTTGTTTCTGTAATTAATGCAATGATAATATTACCACAAAACTGTGGAACGCCTACACAAAATAAACGAGAAAATATGTGTGAAGGGCAAAGATCTGTTTCAACATATATTCACACGAAATATAACAATTAATTATGTTTAGTTCCTAATCGTAATAGGAATTTATGAAATGAAAAACTCATATTCACTCACTCTAAGAAGATGTTATATGAAATTTACGCATAAGATATAATTTATTCACCTAAAGAAGATTCAAGCATTTGTTAAAAACTGTACTAAGACTGACGACGTATAAACATGAAGGCAGTAAAAAGTGATCGTGTGATACATGCATTTTATAAACAACGGTTGTTTTACGAGTACGTTTGGCAGCACTCGAATAGGAAACAGCTCTCGTAACGTCGGATGAAAAGCGTTTTTCCCACTCGGTTACCGTCCGGTGATCTGTTCTGAACGCATCTCTACTGACGCAAATCATATTGCGAAGAAGGGTTGGCAATATGGGGATTAGAAACGCCCGGAGCCGTACGACTTGCAAGTCATCGTCGCTGATTTTTGTGGGTCTCCGTGACCGCTCGCTGTGTTTTAGGATTGTGTCACGTATGCGAGGGTTACAACGATGATGTTTGAAATTGTCGAGGTACTGTGTTTTCCTCGTCTGCTAATGCGTACATGGTTTAAGACATTAAATTTAAATGCATGTATTTTTTTTACTGAGGGCGGACTAGTTTTCATCATTTCTAAGTCCATTTCGCAGAATCGTAGACAATATTACTATATATGTATCGTAGCATTATTGCGCAATTATGGCTTGTTAGAATGTTTACTTGGTTTTCCTTTAGAATATATAAAATGAAGTAACAAAACAAACGTAAAAAATATTACTCTTAAAGAGTTGATAGGAAAGAGAAAATAGGTTTATCTTCCCAAATTCGCTCGGTCATGTTGTGATCATTCTTTAAGTAAACGTATGTTTATCTAAGACTTGTACAATGCACATGTCTTTCGCTGGCGAGGGGAATTTCTATTGCTACTAGCGTTTTCATTCTCCGGAGTTAACTTTGGATACTTTTGATCAACTACGAAAAAGTAGTTTAATAATAGTAAATTTAGTTTAAATAAGAAAAAGAAACATATTAAAACTCAACTTTCACGCCGTATATCCTCGAAGGATTGGCAGAGGTACTTATTTCCTTACTTATTTGCCTTTGAATGTCACTCACCTGCGTACTATGTCTACATTTTGCTCGGGCAGTGCAATTATGTGATAAAGACTGCTCTTCCTATCGCTCCTTTTTGCAAATACACTGTCTGCCACCAGACTGATTACATCTCAGTTGTGGGGTTTTTTTCAAGATTTTTTCCTCACCGTTAATACACACACCTATGACTTAAGAAAAACACATCAGCGAAAAACCTGACTCGTGATTCGCTATCAAGACACTCTCTGCATTAGAAGCAGTGGTGTTCCCACTGGTGATTTGAAATTAAAACTATAGTCTCGGATATTGCACAATAAACATGACTTTTGTGTTTTTCTCATGTTGTTTATGTAGTTCTGTATTTAAAAGAGGCAAATAAAATCTTATTATTATTATTATTATGTAAGCCCCAAGATCAGGGGTGGGCAAACGGTCGATCGCACGCATTCCTAAAAATGTACTGACGTGTTGGGCTAATTCCAATATTGAGAAATTAGCAGAAAAACACAGTGCCATGCATCGATCGACCTCTAAGTAAATCGGTCCAGAGAGACCCGAAAACTGATAAAAACACTCTTAGTTCATGTGATTGGCTTCATTCTTATTTTTAGTAGTTATTAGTTATTAACTTGTATAATAAGAAACTGTACTTCTTTAATTGTAAATAAAAGTAAATTTAAATAGTAACCGTGATAGCCCAGTGGGTAGAACACTCGGTTATCGTGCAAACGACTAGTGTTCAAATCCTGAGTCGGGCCTACACCAATTTGTCTTTTCTAAAGACATATGTGTGGTTAATTTATCATGGTTGTTAACGGTGAGGGAAAACATCGTGAGGAAACCCACATGGCTGAGTTTTACTTAGTCATGTGACAGTGTATTCGTACAAAACGGCGATAGGCCTGCCCCCTATCACGTGAGTACACTGTCCATGCAAAACGTGGGTACTCTGAACACCAGGTGACAAAGTCACGTGATGTTCAGAAGTATAAGTGCCTCTGCCAACCCCTTCGGGGATATTCGGCGTGAACGTTTATGTTATGTTATTAAATAGTAATATGTGCGGAATACCTACAATAAACGATTTAACGCAAAAAAATATTGTCTTATTGCTAGTCGATCGCTTGTCGTCTCAATTTATTGATATAGATCGCCATTAGTGAAAGTCTGCCCACCCCTGCCCAAGATGAATACATCAAACAACAATGGCTTATGGTGTTACAGTTCTATGATATAACAATATACGATATAGCAATATATTACAGGAGCTAATAAAGTAATTTTCTGAATAATATGCCTATACTTAAAATTGAGATATTGATTGAATGATTATTCGTCATAAGTTTTTTTTTATTTTCTCTCCTTTAGACAGATCTCTTGATAATCCTTTACTATTATGCAAAGTTTGACCACGATTATTTTAACGGTTGAATGACAAACAAAATGCAAAGTGGAGGTGAATGAAACTCAATTTTATTTATCAATAAAAAACAAATTAGAATGATCACAGAACATAGCAGCTCATATTCATGGTCATAGTTCCAACAAGAGGAAAGTAAGGCTTTGGTATTCAGATATTAAACTTTAATATGATAAGAGGAACTCACTCACTTCCTTTAATGGGAGAGCTTTATCATATCTTTTCATTTATTAAGCTGTCCCTTTTTAGGATTTCTCTTTTAAATGAGAAAGCCAGCTCAAAGGGTAAGCCTTTGAATGGAGTTTCTCTTGCATTTGGTGTTCTTTTTTGAGCCATAAACATGACAAATCGCTGATTTGATCGAGGAAAACTGTTTTGGAAAAGTCCATTATGTTAAGGAGTTTAAGGGAGAACTATGTCTGGCTATGGATTACTATGGCTGATAGGCATATTCAATGCTTGATACATTATACCATTTAATTAATGATGATCATCTTTGACATAGATGTTTTTGTATTTCTTTCTTTTACTTATAATTATAACCATTAATCAAAATTCTGTTTTAATCCCCATTAACTAGTGTATATGTAAATATGCCAATATAAAAAACTATAAAACTACCCAGTTCTTTCCATGGATGTTGTTCGAGGTGACTTGGGCGATATGGTTGAAGACTCATCACTGACATCGTTAAATTCTTTTCCACCAAGGATGACTTTATTTTACAATCTTATTCCCATTGAACTTACAAAAGTGACGGAGGATTAATTTTTTTTGTCTATCACGTAAGCATACTTATAATAACAGGACCTAATTATCTGTTGTTGTTAGTAAACCGACACATTTTTGAAAGAATTAAAAAGTAACCGACAAAACCGGCTAAACGGAACTCATAATATTTAGTGATCGAAGTATAAACATACGTCACATACATCGCACATTCAAATGAGCAAGATTTTTCATTCAGAATTGCGAATGAGCGCGCTTCCCTTTGCGCTGTGATAAGAGCAATTGCGTAGTTGACGGATGTACCTACCTTTACCGGCTATCAAACGTGACCCATGCCATACCATAACCGGAATCGCATTATTTATATCATTTTAATTTACTTTCTTCAGATTCTCATTTCGATTATAATGAGGTCTATTGTATAAAATAGCTTGATTAGATTAAGGACGCATTTCAGAAAGTGTGATACCATAAAGCGCTCTAAAGAGTTGGCGCGCACGTTGCCGGTCGCCGCAGACGCACAAACAACGTGCTGTAATTTCGCATAAAACAACCGTCACTGGTTTTACTGACCTATACGCGCGGTAGTAATCCATCGAGCGGTCCTATCGCGGAAAACATTCAACAATGCAACAGAAAACCTTTGCAACTATCGAATAAACACAAACTAGTGATGTGATTCTTCTACGGAACGAGGAACATACACTCTACTTTAAAAACTGGTAAGGTAACACAATAATATTTACAATTAACTTGTTTTTTTACTATTTGATTTTATAAAATGCTTACGGTTATTTTAAATGATCTTGATGTTTACAATACAATGCACAATGATCGTACAGCACACATACATACAAACCAACACAGACGCAAATCGAGGCGAGTCAACTCAACGTCATTTACTCCGATTGCAATAATATCGAAGGAATTTGTATCTTCTAGTCACAATCATAATGCAACGTCAAATGTTAGTGTATTTCATGGTCGGCATTTTTGTTATCACTAGTATACAGTAATTAAATACTGTACTTAAATTACTCGATATGGTAATTCAAGCTTGAATGTAATGTCATGTTTCTAACCAAGCTGTGCCATCAGTATCACAATCGCATATATCACCACCAAATACTTAACACTTCTCTTGACAGAGATAAGGCCTGTTCAACTAGTGTGGTGTGGTAGACTTAAAATACTACTAGCTGCTCATCCAAACACGGAACATTCGTATTTTCTGGACAATCCATGTATTCCTACTGTGGCCAATTCCCTCTTGCAAATCGCATAAATATCGTATGCAAATGTGCAATAAGTGCAGCCGCGGCCATGAATTTCTGGATTCACATGTGAATTGTATTCTTCTATCGTTGTTATTTTTGTTCGTATTAACGTAGAGTTTTAGTTTTTATATATTTAATACACATCTACGAATAAAAACGTTGCACACAGGGATGGGTGAAATAGAATCCAAATAACATAATTAATCCTTTAAAATTGTGTAAATGTATCCCTAAAGTGTAGAAATGAATACTTGGTTACACTGTTATTCGTCGAAAGTTACTTAATTTAGAACAAAAACACTTAATTTTAACAAGAAATTTATAAGTTATAGTAATAACATTATATTTCCTACAGACCTTTCTAATGACACGCTACAGATAAAATCCATGGACGATAATAAAATATTAATTACAAATTTTAAAAGCCACCAAACTCACCCCTCTTAAATTCCACGTATGCTCAATAAGTAAAAAGTTAAATACTATAACGATTAATTTGTTTCAGAACTTATGTTTATTATAATTTTTCTATATATACATACATACATACATACATATACTCACGGCTATAAATCCCATGAAGGGGTAGCCAGAGCTAGGGAATTAAAAATTCCTCAGCCACTTTTGGAAGTTGCGTGGGGAAAAGATGGCGAAATAAAGGTTTTTGGTGATGGGTCTCCAACCGCATCGCCCAAAAATCCCTTAAAAGCCCCAATACCGTTAGTCGCCTCTTACGTACACCCACCGGAAGAAATGGGGTAGTGTTATTCTAAGCCGGCACTACACAGCAAAGCCGGCACTACACAGCAATATTCGTACTTTCTATATATATAATTGCCGGCAATGATTGATTATCAGCTTACAATGGCAGGGCTAATTCACAATATTTTGGACTTTTTGCTAAGTGTGGAGAGTGAACAATGACTCTATAATTCTATATAAATCTTCATAACAATGTAGTCATAATTTCTAGAGTTAATGAACTGAAAATGTCTTTTTGGACACGAAAAAATAGCATATTATACCAAGTTGTTTATTTATTTATTTAAAAAAAAAAAAAAACGACATGATAGTCCAGTGGGTAGAACACCTGCCCGAAAACAGAAGGGTGCGAGTTCCAATCCTGGGTCGGGCCTACACCAATTTGTCTTTTCTAAAGTCATATGTGTGGTTAATTTATCATGGTTGTTAACGGTGAGGGAAAACATCGTGAGGAAACCCACATGGCTGAGTTGTACTTAGTCATGTGACAGTGTATTCGTACAAAACGGCGATAGGTCTGCCCCCTATCACGTGAGTACACTGTCCAAGCAAAACGTGGGTACCTTCTATGGACACTAGATGGCGCTGTCATGTGAGTTCAGAAGTATTGGTACCTCTGCCAACCCCTTCGGGGATAAACGGTGTGAACGTTTATGTTATGTTATGTTATGTTTGTTTATTAAATTTAGTATCTTCGGTTACATGAAGAATATGAATGAAATATATTTTAACATAATTTATGTCAAATGAGCTTTTAAGTATAAACGAAATCTCTTGTCAGATTCATGCAACTGTTCTTCATAATAAAAAAGCAGCAGCCAAGATTTTGTATGATTGTTTAATATAATATATAGAATAATATATATATATAATAGAGAGCGATTCTATTACCTTAAGGTCAAGACAAGACCATTATTATATCATCGATGTCATTGCGTTTTCACGACATTGTTATTCATTCAAACATTAATTTTCATTAAAATTAAAATATTCATTTATTTAACTACTCTTTTCTCAGAATGAGTTTTATATCAGTCATCTTTTATTTTATTATCTTTTTCCCACTCTACTGCAAAAGTGGCTGAAGGATTTCTAGTTTTAAATCTTTGGTTAGCCCTAGGAAATTTATAAGTGTGAGTAGATGTTATGTGTACTTAATTTCTTGGAAATGCTTTCAGCTTGTTATTTTATTGTCTAATACCAAATAACATCACAATGCAAATATTATTAGTATCATATTAAATTCAACTTGAAAAATATTATATAACGAAAACGATACAAAGATTCTGATTTTTGACCATACATCTATGTATGTTTATACGAGAATATGATTGTATTTACGAGTACATATATTGAACTAATAAAATAAGTATTATCATAAATTATGTAAGAAATATAATTTCAAACTAAAGAATATAACTTATACATCGACAACTTATCTTTATCTATTATATATATCTACCTCAAGTTTAGGCAGTCAAGTTGAATTTTAATGTGCAACATAGTTTTCACATTCATTCAGTGTCACATGTCTTATGAAACATGCTCTTCTATTGCCTTGAACATCTTACTAAACCATGATTCATGTTTTAGCAAATAAATAAACAAACCAACCTTCAACAAAGTTCATCGCCGGAACCATCATGTTCATATTAGACATACATTACTTATACTTACGGCCATAAAGCCCATAAAAGGGTAGCTAGATCTTCAGAGCTACATAAACTCCCAGCCACATTTGGAAATTGATAAGGGACATGATGGTAGAAAAAAAGTATCGTTGGTTGTTAGATTTCATATAAGCGGCGTAGTATATTTAAAAAACATGCTATAACACACTGAATAGTGTAATGTTAGAGGACTCTAGAACACAGTTCCATAGATGATCAACAGCGATAGCCAATTATATCAAGTGTAATTGTCTAGTAATTGGACTTGTCGCGTGCTTAGGTACTAGCGAGTATCTCATTCAAGTATTGCTCATTAAATTGAAACATTGTGGCTAATTGCGCTGTATAATAACGTATCGTGAACATACCTCTGTTGCATTATGGGAAGTAATCAACAGATATCATAGGACGTATGTCGCACCATGATCGATGAGAGGAAAATATGAGTGGTTTGTGACATAACAAGTCAAGAACAAAAATTATAAAAACAACAAAACAAGTTTTTCAAATAAGATTTGATAGAAGATATATCTTAAAATATAAGTTTTGACTTAAAATCTAAATATTTATTTGCTGCGTTGTTCTTTAGATAATTTATTTTGCCTCTTTTCGTCATTCGTCAAAACCACTGTAACAACAAGAAAAAAAAATATGATATAAATATTAAAACTAAACATTTTTTAAATAGAGAGTATAATGTGTGAATTCGGAGCTTTTCAGTGATGGGTAGGTAAAATTGTAGGAATCGGAAACCTACTTTCAAAGATATTTCATTCCGATATCTTTTCATCTGTCAGCTTCCTTAAGTAATTAGGGAATTTCATAGCTCTGGGTAACCTTTTTTTGTTTGGAAGCGTGAGTATATATTCGTAGGCGTAATATAGTGCAGTAATATCCGTGTACTCAAGTCCTTTAGTGTACAGAAGTATGTACCTTAGCGGCTTATGTATTGTTTTTTCGAGAGCGCATAGAGTGCGGTAAACGTGTTGATTCCATTGTTGAATTACGAACGGAACCTTATCGCGGTGTGACCTTCGATCCAATTTCACAGTTGTAGCTTAAAGATATTACTATTATTACCTACAAACACTGACGAGTGCGATTGGAAACAGGTTTCGTTATGTCATAATTAAGTATAATAAAGGATGTATTTTATACTTGCGCTTATGACTTATTCCATATAGGGGTAGCCAAAATTTACTATAAACTTAGCTGGCACAAAAATATAGTCTAAATTCTTTTAAAGTCGCAATTCAAGTTTTTTCTTGGTAAAAACTAACTGAAAGTTAAGCTAGGATCCAAAATCCATTGAAAAATCAACAAAAGGGTAGTTCTAGTCACAGTGGAATTAAATGGGACCATTTAGTGAACCTTACTTTATTGTTGTTAATTGATATAAACAGAGATTAGAGACCAAGAATTTACTACCACATATCCATTATTTAACGCGCCAGACAAAATTATAATTAATATCAATTTTACAGCGGTTTTTCTATTTTAGATGGACAGGGAAGTGAGAACATATACAGGGAAGTGAAAATATTATTAAAGGTTACATCAAAGTTTATATTATTTATTCCAAAAATAAAAAATGTGGATCATAAAGTTACACTATCAATTTATTATTAAATCTAGGTATTAAAGTACCTATCTTATATTAACTTAAAATATCCATAACGTCAGATTTTCAATTTCAATGGGAACTGTTTATTTATCCTTAAAGTTACAATCACATTTAGAGAGATCACGTCGTGGTCCATAATAAGCGACTAATTTAATTAAATTATTGACATACATACATACATATACTCACGGCTATAAATTCCAAGAAGGGGTAGCGAGAGCTAAGGAATTAGAAAATCCCCAGTCACTTTTGGAAAGTTGAGTGGGGAAAAGATGGTAAAGTAAAAGTTGTTGGTGATGGGTCTTCAACCGCATCGCCCAAGAATCCCTTAAAAGCCCCAATACCGTTAGTCGCCTCTTACGTACACCCATCGGTAGAAGCGGGGTAGTGCTATTCTAAGCCGACACTCAAACTAAAATTATATAACAGGTAGTTTTAGAATGGCTACAGTCTTATAAACGTTCATTTTAAAGATCTTATAAAGTTAACAAATCAACTACAACAAAATAATAATGAATCATCACTAATAAGGGAAAGTCTTAAATCTATCTACAGTATAAAATCTCCATCTGGCAAACATTCTGAGCATGTAAATGAGGTAGGATCGGTTTTGATACAATTTATTTGCGCCCATGATGCATTGGATCCAATCTTGACCAGTTGTGTCTTATTTATATAAAACTCCACAAATAAGACATGAACAATCATCTGTTTCACTTTCGTCTCACTTCTTTTTCATCCCTTTTATTGTCTGTTTTGGCTTTGATTTAGTTCTTGTTTTCTTACTTAGATTGGATCTCTCTTTGTTACTTGTTCGTTTTGTTTTCTTTCGCCAATTCTTATCTCTTTCTATTGAAGTAATATTTTCATTAATTTCCCTCTTTTTCGCTCGACTCTTCGACTGGACACAATTCATTAGTGTCAATATCTATACCGGGAATCTCTAGAAATCCATCAGAATCATCAGTGCTCAGTCCAAAAACACTCATTAAATCAATCATGTCTGTTGACTTCATAATGCTGGTGCTACCGTCATTACTTTTCTCAGTATCAGATTCACAAACATCATCAACATTTGCTTTCATTGTGGAATATTTTACGACGCCCATTTGGAAGTGCTCGCACTCGTTACTGCAAAAAGAACTAAGAGTTTTCATCACCAGCTTCAATGGGGAGTATGCATTTCCCTGCACTTGGTGTATTTGCAAAGTACCTTTAAATGGCACTAAATTTGGCTGATTGCTCGATAATAACATTTCCATTT
Source organism: Bedellia somnulentella (assembly GCA_963576735.1). Classification (NCBI taxonomy): domain Eukaryota; kingdom Metazoa; phylum Arthropoda; class Insecta; order Lepidoptera; family Bedelliidae; genus Bedellia; species Bedellia somnulentella. The sequence continues at coordinate 11,605,887 of OY755179.1, forward strand.
CTTCTATTTCGGCATCAGTTACAGTAAATAGAGTTATGTTTGGGCATCGACCTTGAACAGCGCCACAAAACTGAGTTAAGTTAGTTACATCACAACCCATGGCCACGACATGGTCTGCTGTTCATAAACACACGTAGCACATACGCCATCCGGTGCACCTTTGCCATGGCCTGCTTCGTGATAGTTCCAAGTCCAGTGTATAAATCGAGACCACATTTCATGTATTTTGCACTCTAATATGTAAAACATTAGCTTGTTGCGATACTGGATGCAGTCATCCAGTATCGTATCCAGTGTCAGTGATGGCCCAGTGGCCATCACTGACAAAATTGATGTTTTCAATGTTATGTGGAAGTTCCTCCAAAACAGGTTGAAGATGAGCCCAAATCGCGTATACATTGTTACACAAATTTGTTGAAGCTGTACAATACGATCTTAATGACTTTTGCAAATATATGACGTCAGTGTGCAGAGATATTTGCATCCGCGATCCCCCAAAGTGAAATGATTGGATCTCCTCGCTGCTGTATTTACAAGCATAATTTTCCGAGAAATCCATATGCACGATCGCATCATTTTCACCTAGAGATTCTTTCAACATCTTTAATGACTGGTACTGGTGTACAATGTTTCTTTCATGCTTGAAAAATGTATCGAGGTCATTTTTAAGTTTTAGGATTAAGTTCCAAGCAGAAGTTTCTAAAGTTATTTTCTTCTGTTTGATCACTGTCCGTTCCTTTTTGGTTCTGGCATCTGTTATTGTTTCACAATTGGACTCCCAGACTTGATACTTAACAGACATATTTTGAGCTGAATCTTAAATAAATAGATAGAGCTCTAAAAGAAGAATATGGTAAAATTAATATTTTTTTGTCTAAACATACTAAGTATAATATTTAAATATCGATATCTATTTATTTGCATGACCAAAATATCATATATTAACGATTTTTCGGTAGCTAATTTAATCCTAATTGTAAAAATAATTGAATTAGTGATTAAAAATCTCACTTCCCTGGCAAGCTATCACTTCCCTGTCTACGTGAATCCAGGGAAGTGATACACAGGGAAGTGAGATTTTTGAGGTATTTTGCCAAAATCATGAAATAAACAATTATGGTATCAAATTTAATGTTACCACTAAATAGGCGCAAGTAAGCTTCAAAATATTGCGTCAAAAGATCGAAATAATATTGAATACACTGTAAATAAATACGTACCAGGTGAATGAAACTTTGTCTGGCGCAGACACGACAACCAGCGAAGACACTGCAGCTACGACTAAATGACTGACGGTTTGGCCGAAACAAAACCTTCATTAGGCTAACTTCACTACATACTTTCAAACGTAAGAACGGAAACTGCGCTTAGTATTTGCGTTGTGCAGATTTAATCGTGTTTAAAGGTGGCAGGGAAGTGATGTTAAATTCGTGTCGCCTTCGTTTAGCTATTGATAAATTAGGTAAATAGAGGATTCAAACCTGAACTAATTAGGTTAAATGCAAGTTTCACTTATGGTACTTTGAATATAATACTAACTTTGACTAATTTGTTAATTTATAAGGTTTTATTGAGATTCACATAATACATTCTGGGATGTCGCCCCACAGGGAAATGACAATTTTCCCTATTTGAAGCCATTTTTACCAGAGATTTTTTAATTTAAACGAGTTGATATTCAGTGACCCAGTACAAGTTAAGTTAAACTTTACTACTACCTAAAAGCGAAAAAAAATTATTGTTAAATTAAGAAGCTACAACAGCTAGAGGACGAATAGGTAACAATTAATATAATCTACATCATAGATGTACTGAAAAACGTTTTTTTATTAGTGCATCGATGATCTTCATACAAGAAATCAAGATGAAGAACTTACTATAATCCGGATTATTATTTTTTTGACTTTGACACAGAAAAAATGTACAAGTCGGAAATGAAACCGGATCATTTTGATATTTGCCATAAAAATAAAAATTTGTATACAAACCTATTATAAACAATAGTGACTTGTGGTACGGGATACTGACTCTACTTTGTATTTAATAACATATCGTATATTATAAAATACATGTAAACAACTTCTCAGACTAAAAAACTATCATCCGTTCATGTGAATAAAAATATTACTCTGAATCTACAAAATATATCGGTATCGAAGTAGGTATTACAACCAATATATATATATATATATATATATAAAGATTGATGGATGTATACGAAGCCAGAGAGGTTTGCCAGGATCGTACAAGGTGGCGATCGATAGTCTCTGCCTACCCCAATGGGAACTAACGGCGTGAGAATATGTATGTATGTATGTATGTATATATATATAAACAACAATTATATATATTATATAATTATATAGGTATAAACAACCAAGTTGGAAAGTAAAATATCTATAATATAAACGTATACATGAACGTTCACGCCAAATATTCCGAAGGGGTTGGCAAAAATACTAATACTTCTGAACATCACGTGAATTTGTCACTTGGTGTTCAGATATTTGTATATATGATCTATATTATATTTCTATATATATGTTTTGTGTTATTATGTAATATGTTAGTGATGTTTTTTGTTTGATTTTGCTGGTCTTACTAGAATGACAATAAGTCAAATCCTCCTGAAATAAATTATATTAAATTATAGTACTAAAATTTAAAATGACTGTTCATTTCAAATCTAAATCAAAACCAAAACCTTCAACAACATTTTATTAAAGATTCTTCTTAAAGACCCGCTAATAAGAATTCAAAATGACAAACCAGATGTGCCAAGATAACGTAGTCCAAGTAAATAAACATTTTTAATAATACTCCAAAGGAGAAGGTGACTTGGTATATCTTTTTTGCAAAGGTGCAGGCAAGAGTAATGGGTGCGGTGGCCGCCGTGTAAAAGTAACACATAATTCAGATTGTTACCTCGGGACGCGGCGATACATAGCGCCAACTTCCGAAGCACACGCTCTGAAATATTTATTCCTGAAACGTAAAGATCGGGTGGGGGAGGGGGGTGGTTTATCCCGCGGTTTCCTACCCCGCCGTGTTTCACTTCGAGATGGGAAGTCGCCGACGACTACGGGTCGATATAACCAAAGAATTGCTTTTGCTTTTGCAGATGTGACAATGCCCCGTTTTGTTTAACTGCTGCGAAAATGATACTATATTCTTACTAGTTATGGATCTCTTTGTATTAATACATTAGGATAAATTAAATGTAAATTTTCTTTTTTCTTCAAATACTTTCATTTAAATTAAGCTTCATACGAAGACCTTTTACAAATTACCTCTGGCAAAAGCCTTTCTGAAAGATCTAGACTTTAGATAAAGATACATACACCACCATGTTTGAAAATGTGTTTTCATATATGTAATTCAGTTAAGTTATGAGATAGGCATCTGATTTGCCTCTACACTGTAGTGTAACTAAACTTCAAACAAGGTTGGTTATTTACACAATTAAACACAAATCTTCTCTAACTGCTAACAATCAAATCAAATCAATCTTTCAAATATAAAAACTAAGGTTCAAACTATATTCATGAGATTGTATAAAATTCATTTGAGTGGGAAGTGAGCAGTAGCAAAGCAATGGTAGTGATAGAAAGTGATCTCGGTATAATCTTTGCCGCCCCCACCCCCCTCCGGTTCGATTGTCTGCGGAGGCTGCCCCGCCGGTGCCATCTGATGTACCGAGAGCACTCCAGATCTGCATAGATCGTTGCCTTCGTTTTTTCCCTATCGAAAAATCAATACTTACACTTTTACAAACTCCGACGAATGATAAAGACGATCTCGCTTCTACCTATGCGTATTGTTCGCTCAATGTCCAATTTTTGTTTTTTTTTGTAGTCATTCGAGACTGAAATAATGATGTATTTACAATAGATGTAACTAGGTCAGGACTATTCGCATCTAAAAACTGTGGATATTTAGAACTGGGTACATAATGTGAAGAGCCTCATCCCAAAAGCGTACCGCAGTTTCCGCCGAGCCACCCCAAGGGGAAAACGGCTCAAACTCAAAGCAATAAAGCCTTCGCACTTGGATCTGGCAAAACAAATACGGTGAACATTTCAATGCTAGATATCATTGGCCCCGCCCACACAGTCGGCATTACGACTGATGCTCCATCCCCATTGGTTGCAGCGAAGCCTTCCCCAATTCGAATTGGTTATATTTTTTTCTACAATTGAAACTGGAACTGTTGGTTTGTATTGTCTAAGTGTAAAGCGCATGCGTAGACCCGGAGGCGTCTACGTCACGTAAACGTAGATACGTTTTGTGGGTTACGAATGTTTTATTGGATTGAGTTCTCTCTTCCCATTTGTATTCGGATCGCTGAAATACGATTCGTAGTCGAGTGTCGCCGCGCCGCTTCCGTTTTTCAGGCGACATGTACATCGTTGTAGTTATATTGAACTTTAAATTGATATGTATCGTATGTATGTTTTAGAATTAGGCTTTAGTGTATTTATGGACTGCATTTCGCACTCTCAACAATTTCTTTTCTTATTAATTTATTATAGTCTTATAAAAAATAATATAATTTTATGACAGAAAAGTATGTTTTTATTGATGGTTCCATTCAATAAAAAATATCATTTTTACGTTAAACCTTTAATCGAAGGAGTTGACGATACACGGATTCCTTTGAAAATGTATTAACATATTGTCATTCATGTACTCCCATTATTTGAAATAATGGTATGACTTGACCATCTCCTCTTTCACTGATTTTGTAATCTCCCTTTCGAGGAACTTCGACAGAAGACACCTAGCTTTATTTGCCGGTATGATTGAATACATTTAATAAATAGATTGCAATCTCCACATTCATGGATGGCCAGCCGGTACACAATGTCGCAGTAATAACGTGGTGCGGGTGCGACCAAACAATTTCATTTGTGACTGGGCGTAGAAAGCGGTGCAATTACAACAACAATCGATATGGAAGGCTGTGTCTGCCGCACGTTTAATCTCACCTAGGGCTAGCAGATGCCCAGAATTTGCCTGGATTTAGGACTTACTTCGTTTATTAATTTCTTGGTGGTTGTAATGTGTTGATGGACTTGATTTGGACGGCATCTGCAGTCTGCATTATTCAACATTTTATTTCGTTTAATGTGTAAAACACAAAGTAATGTTTTATAATGCATGTTTAGACGGCTGTTCTTATAATATGTTATGACTACATGCATTACACTGATGAAAACAAATTTAGATTCCTAATATGTCTTGCAATTGTTATTGTGCTCAATTCTGGCTTATCTTTTACTTATATTTATATCAATATTTATGTTGAAGTGTAGTTGTTAAGTAGTAATTTTGACATTGTGTGAATATCTTTCTATTAATTTATTAATACCAGGTCACTAACAAAGAGGGTTATGTTTTATATGCCTATGTATGTATGTATCTTTTTATGTAGATTTTATGTTTATGTTTTTTTCTATAACCTGTACGGCTTGAAGTTTTTTAATTTATGAGGTTATTGTCAGATTCGTGGTGAATCCGTGGTGGGTGACAGTCAAAGTCAGTAAAAATAAAGTGGCGTATTTGGTATGCCACCTTGTGACTTTGAATTTTTATGACGCTGAGCAGGTAGAATAAATAATAATAATTACAATAACAATAAATAAATAATTTAAAGGTAAATTCACTTAGAAAAATAAAATAATGAAAAATAGTACCACTAATCAAATAATTCTAATTTAATCTATTTAAGTAATATTTTTAAAACAGATGATATTTTATGATTTTATTATTGAAAAGGAAATCAAAATTACTTGCATCAAGTAACCCTAATCTGCTTAGTAAAGGACGCCTTGTTCCTGTCTTACTGTGCGGCTGCTGGGCTCGATACATTTCAATAGAGTTATATCCGACTTATCGATATATCGCCTTCAATTGTAATTGTTCGTTTGTGTATTTTAATGTATACGAACACAGATCAAGTTAAATTCAGGACGATCACTTTATATTTAATGCAAAACTTTAGTTTATAAAGAGGTGGCTTTTATTTACAAAATATAATATACCAAAAATAGCAAATAGCGTAACAAATTAAGTAAATCTTACTTTTTTGAAAAGTAAATATAATTTTATATCCTCTTTTAATTTATTTATTTTATTTATTTATTTACGGAAAACAAACAGCTTTAACACAACAATTAGCAAAAAACAATAAAAATTAATTCATAGCCAAAAACAGTTTTCACATATTGGTAACGAACATGCACATGGTCATATGATATAATTACAGAATTCATTTCTATAAGTTCCATACTGTACTGGTTCCTACGCTGATGAATGGTAGTGAATGTTGGGCATGGCAAAAGAGGCATGAAAGTAGACTGAATGCAGTGGAAATGAGATCCCTCAGAAGTAAAGTTACGTTGTGTGACAGAGAAAAATAGTGTAATTCGTGAACGTTTAGGTGTGAAAGATGACGTAGTGTGCAAGATAGAGAAAGGAATGTTAAGGTGGTTTGGGCACATAGAGAGGATGGATGATAAAAAAATGCTAAAAGGGATCTATAGAGCTAGTGTGGATGGTAATGTTAGTAGAGGACGGCCACGGAGGACACACCTGGAGCACATAGAGTGTGTGCTCAAAAAAGCCGGCGTCCGAAGTATGAAGAATAAATGAAGAACATGTATAAGAAGAATGATGAATGTAACAGAAGTAAAAGAGATTTGCCTGGATCGTACCAAGTGGCGATCTATAGTCTCTGCCTACCCCAATGGCCAGTTCTTAATATTAAATTTATTTTAGCTAAACCATATTAAAGCAATATTAAATCCAAACACCTAGCTATTTATTAACTTAACTTATTCTAACATACATCAGTAAAGAATAATACCGTAACAAGAATTCTCTACTGCTTTACTCCCGAAAACCAAAATCGTATTATTTCGGAAATAATAGTCTTCCCGAATGGCGCTCGAATTATAAATCATCGAGAATATTCGATGCAGGACTTACTCGAGTACATGTAGCTGAATGCAAACTACTAGATACAGCTGAATCGATATAAACTGCACCCGAGCTCAGGAAAACGTTCTCATTTGAGCTTAAACTGTCAGAGTATGTTAGCTTATGGTCCAATAAAATGTATTATTCAAAATAGGAGTGTGCTCGAAACGCTCCGGTGTTTTGTGCGTTGGCGGTTACGGTGGGCTTTATTGGTCTGATTTTATATTTGATGTTAACTAGTAATTACAATTAAAAATCTTTATAATTCTGGAAATATGGATAAATCATATGGAAATATGGAAAAATATCTTAAATGTGGTCTTAGATACTGTTGTATTATTGTAAGCATACATTGTAAATCTCAAATGTAATCCCTATTGATTATTTTACCGTTTTATTATGTAATGTGTTTTCTTCTTTCACGAAAATTACATTTAACTTCATTTTGAATAGCTTTAGTAAGCCACACCAGTTTACCAACCAATAAAAATAATTTATAAAAATAATTTCGACATAAAAAAGCACACAATTTCTTCGCTGACCGTATTCTGTCCCGACTCATAACTTAAAACTGTATAATGACAAAGAAACATCGGCAACATATCTAATTTAATATAATTAAACTAATACTATTATTCAGTGGAGTTCGCTGAAGTAATGATACGTTATCTGTGTGTATGTAAAAGCTGCACAAAGTAAGAGTTGTAACGAACCGACGAGACTGCACTGCGCTCTCGACAGCATTCGCCAAATCCTTCAGACGTAGCACGTAAAGTCATGTTTAAATAATATCATCATATATTTATTTATGTAGTAAACGAACTTACATTTGTTTAGTTACACCAATAGCTCAATAGAATACGCAAACACTATATATTGATACTGTAATTGATTTAGTTTTGAAATTTGTCAATTTGAGTTAAATTCTTATTCAATGTCATTAAATTCGAAAACTGAAAACCAATAAAGAGCGTATGGTCAACCAATAGTACTCGAAATTGGTTTGGGTTAAATAGTTATTTACCAACAAGAGCGAGCTTTCAAAATTACGTGCTTTAAATTAGGTAATTACTCATTTTAAACTATTTTTTTACTTATTGGATAAAGATATTTTTTTAAAAACAAGTGTTGTGTGTTGTGTATTTAGTTAAAAGTCTTACATAAGTACGCTGTCCCTGGGAGTGCCATGATCTAAAAAAAGTTAAATTGATATGACTTGTATTTCTGAGTAAATATGTAGACAATGATTTAATTTAAATTCAAAAGAATAATCGGAATTATACTTCCCCTGAACATCTAGTTTGCGTGACTAGACGCTAATGATCTCATTTATCGCTTTATTACATAAGAAGTTACATAAACTAATAAATGATAAAATTAAATGTTGATAGCTAGTTCTGTTCTCAAATCTGCTACTTATAGAATGGGAAGCGAGTGTAGGTAATGGCGCAAAATAGTGACGCCGTATTATTGCAGGGGGTGGCGGGCGCCCCCCACTCTGCTCAGGCCCGACGCCCCCCATTCCTGAGAGCGACTGAAAGGTTCGTAAGAAAAATAAGATCTGTATTCTATCCCACTTGTTCTTAGGAAACATTTCCTTTTATGTATTTTTGTCTTGTGCTGTTGGTTTTGTTTTATGTTTTAAAGGTAAAGTTATACTGTTTTTTTGTGTCTGTGTCTTAGAGTCGCGTTTTTTGCGATTTGTGACATTTTGGTTTTTAATGGGACTTAAAATATTCTGTTACCGCCTTTATAAGAAAATCATGTGTGACGAACGTTTGATCTGTTTTACGTTTCTGTTTTTGCATTTAATAGTTTGTCGTTTGATTGTCTGCATTTCAATGACATCCGTACAGATTTGGATCACAGCGCAATTTGACTTTATTTTTCAATATCATTTTTAACATTGCGTTGTTATTTTCGAAGTTATTAGTGATCTACTCGAAAAATAGTTAAGGTTCGCTTCCTTTATTTTTGTACGTGAATTTGCTACGTGAGTTTTAAGCAAATAATAGTTGATATACTAAAAAAAATAACTTTAGGTGACAAAAAATCAAAAGCATTGGAGTCTAAAAATGCAAAATAAAGCGATGATTTTCAAACAAAAGGATTCTTAATCTAATCAGTTCATTCCGTGACTGAGAGTGACCGACTAGCCATGGCCAAGGTTGCAGGGAGTAGCTATGGCGATCCTCAGCATAGCCGTAGTAATAAAGTAATAAAAACATTTTATATCCAATTTGCACAATTTAATTATTTTCTCAAAAACAACCTGGTTTCGTTATAAAATGTATTGTTAGCGCCTACCTCTCATTAATTTACATTATTGAGCCATCACCAAACCACAGTTTTACATACACGTTTAAATTATTCGGCCATTGTTTTCTCATTACTCATTTACGAAAAATATATTTAACTTGAATACTATAATTCATACTAAATCATGTTATAAACCTATTAAATTAAAATGCAAATATATATTCACGGCATTTTTTTCCTTTAGTAGGCAGGGACTATTAGGTACTCCCTATTTTGTACGATTATGTATGAAAAACGAAAAACTATCCTTGCCAAGCTGGGCTGGTCCTCAGGCTATCAATATATTCAAAATAAAACTATTTATGTATTTTTACGAAACTTGGAATACTGTTTTTTTTTAAATATGTACCATTTTGACGTCACAAGTTTATATTTGCTTGATATAAGCAAGAAAGTTATAATATAAAGTTTGATCGCCAAACCATAAATTAATTATTTTTCTAATTTCATTTCCATTATCTTGAAATCAAAGTTTAAGAGCAAAATAATTAAAATTTACATAATTGACATTATGCATTACGGAAAACAGTATCAAATAAAAATTATGTGCTCAAATATAAAAAGACTAATGTTTTCAACACTACATTACAAAATGGCTCACATAGATTTTAACAGCAAATCTCTTTTCGTGTTTCTTTTTTGCAACAAAGCATTTTTTTTGTGTGTTTGTTTTGTTACGCGACTATAGGCTATTTAATTTCAAAAGTTGTTCTTTTGTTCTGTTCGATATGCCTCCAAAGTAACCTCATTTAATTCATGAGGTTTCATAGTGTGGTTATAAAAATATAACAAAATCTGTTTAATGGCTACGTACAAACCTCTCGATTATTGAATAATGTATGGAGAATTAGGTCTCCCTCAAAAAGCTGTGAGTCGGTTCTATTATGTTTAAAAATATAGTCTAATTTTGTATAGCTATAGCTATTTTATTTACATAAAGAGCGAGACACCGGTTATAATTAAATAATCTTGATATGTTTTTTCAGTACTTCCCCTTCTAAATACAATAAACAAGGTAATTAAAAAAAACAATATCAACATACAGAAGGAAAACGATCTATGTTTATTTTCCGGTTCGTTTTATTGGCAACAGTGTCGTTCTTTAATATTCTGCTTATGACATCTTGATGATTTACCTCTTTTTCGTCTATTTCAATTGATAAATACGGACGTTGAAGGAAATGTAGGCAATAGCAGATTAAAACAATTAAAGTAAGACGCTACCTTAATTATGCGCAATCATGGTATTATAACTTTGATAAATATAATTGCACTTATTATTGTAAGTCAGGAAAATGCCAATGATTATTGGAGTATTTAATTGGATCAAGTTAATCTAAAATAAATAATATTTATCGTCTAAAGTTATAATTTTTTAGATGTTTCCTAAAATAATTACTAGCGTCATCTTTCCAATTTTCCGTGAACTAAATGTACCGATAAAGTAAGCTGGAAAATAAGGTTGAAGCTTTAGTGATGGGCTCTTATTTGAGACGCATGGCAGTCTATCCGAATTTCGTTAGGGGGAGTTGGTAAATTATTCCCGTAAGCTCTTCTAAGTTCGTATTAACCATTTAATGTTAGCATTCATTGATACCATGTTAAGGTAAATAAAGTTTAAATAGAGCTGATATATTATATTCTTCTGTTTTTCCTTATTATGATCATATTAGTGATATGTCGTCGGGAAGTAAAGTTAAATGCAAAACGTAATAGGTACGTGCTGTGCATTTTAGACATGTAGGTACTGCTTATATTCTGCTTCCATGTATTTTCTACTCTTAGTTATCGTTAACGCCTTACAATCCCGTAAGTTTTGACCTACTAATATTTCTGAAAATCATGCCACTAGTTTCAGAATATCCCCTTTTGGCCTACCCAATGCGTTCACAGATAGTGGACAGGCCTAACTCTACTTTTACTTCGCCATGCGAGATTCCACGATGATTTTCATCACTGTTTTGACCTTGATTATTCAAACACACATAAGAATTATTGCCGTGTAGTGTCGGCTTAGAATAGCACTACCCCGTTTCTACCGATGGCTGTACGTAAGAGGCGACTAACGATATTGGGGCTTTTAAGGGATTTTTGGGCGATGCGGCTGGAGACCCATCACCAACAACCTTTACTTTACCATCCTTTCCCCACTCAATTTTCCAAATGTGGCTGAGGAATTTCTAATTCCTCAGCTCTGGCTACCCCTTCTAGGGATTTATAGCCGTGAGTATATGTATGTATGTATGTACATAAGAATTAAGAAAAGATACATTTATCACACGTATCGGGATCTAAGCCCAAGCTTCTTAGTACTAAAGGCGATTTTTACTCTAGTCCTAGTTCAACTGAGCAATCGGTAAGGTTGTGCTATTGACTATCGTAAATTAATATTAGTTTTAGGCTAAGAATAGTACTTACCCATTGCTCTACATTCTTGTCGTACAAATGACTTGAGTTTTAGGGCTTTTCTATAATTAGTTTAACGTAGCTGGAGAACAATTTATCAAACATCTTTTATTTTACAATATTTTCCCTCTCAACTTCAAAAAGAAGAAAACATATTTCCAATCGCTTTCTCTGTTTAAGAATTTGTAAGCTTGCCATCATACATACATATACTCACGGCTATAAACCCCTAGATGGGGTAGCCAGAGCTAAGGAATGAAAATTCCTCAGCCACTTTTGGAAAGTTTAGTGGGGAGAAGATGGTAAAATAAAGGTTGTTGGTGATGGGTCTCCGACCACATCGCCCAAAAATCCCTTAAAAGCCCCAATACCTTTAGTCGCCTCTTACGTACACCCACCGTAAAAAAATGGGGTAGTGCTATTCTAAGCCGACACTAAGCTTACCATTATCTCAATTGTAAGTAAACCTTGTTTTTAATTGTTTAATAAACCATCCCTCATTAATAAGGTAGTTTACTTTTTGATTGGGTTTGAGGGAAATACATTTCCTTTGTTATTTGTACAACTTGACAAAGAACAAAAAAATAACCTGTGACCTTTTGTTTACGTAATAGGAAACTCTCTTTTGTCTTACACTGGACATAGAATTGCACTTCTTTGTAAAACTGTTTTATTGTTTTAGGTTGTGACAAAGAAAAATTTCGACACAGGCGGGAATCGAACCCGCGACCTCGGGTATACGCCCCTGTCGCTCTGCCAATTAAGCTACCTAAGCTATTGACACGGTAGCTTAATTTTCTTTCCTTTATTAATTCTTTATTTATTAGTAATAATCCCCACATGAGGTTTTCATGAACAAAAAGATTTAAATTATGTGACATACAAGTTAGCTAAGTCCGTCATTTAAGCCTAGATTCTATATTTCAGAGATGAGAGATTAATTTAAGAATTTTCTCACTTACTTTCAGGAACCAATATTTGTGAGAGTTGTTTACACTTTAGCTGGAAAATATTTCATGTTAATGTAATAAATGATTAAAAACTCAAATGTTTGATCAGTAAATACTTGTAGATCACTTGCTAAATAATAGTCTTTACAGCGCTCGGTCCTTTAAAGCCTTAGAATATACCTAAGCTGTAATGACTGACTTTGCTTAATTACCCCGTAATGTATTATTTTATACAAAAGTTCATAACAGTTAAGGAATATCAATAAACATAATCAACAATACATGATAGTCCAGTGGGTAGAACACCCGCCCGAAAAACAGAAGGGCGTGAGTTCCAATCCTGGGACGGGCCTACACCAATTTGTCTTTTCTAAAGTTATATGTGTGGTTAATTTATCATGGTTGCTAACGGTGAGGGAAAACATCGTGAGGAAACCCACATGGCTGAGTTGTACTTAGTCATGTGACAGTGTATTCGTACAAAAACGGCGATAGGCCTGCCCCCTGTCACGTGAGTACACTGTCTAAGCAAAACGTGGGTACCTTCTCTGGAAACTAGATGGCGCTTGCCATGTGAGTTCAGGAGTATTGGTACCTCTGCCAACCCCTTCGGGGATAAACGGCGTGAACGTTTATAATCAACAATCAACATTGAGTATTTCAAACACTTTAAACACCAAATACCTATTTATATGTATACTGTAATGTAATTTGCACAATTTCATTAAAATATTAAATTCTCTATAATACAAAAAATAACGTCCTTATAACTACCGAATACCCTAAAAGCAAACCTTAGAATATTTTTCAGATTCGGAAAATTTTATTTGATTTGTCCCATTATTATTTGGAGATTTCCAATAAGTATCGGGATCATTGTGCCTAAAAATTAAATTATTGATATAAGAGCGCGTTATGGATGTTATGGTATATGTGAGCATGTATATACAAGAGTTTATATATCGTTGAGTTAGGGCCAGTTTTTTGATCCGGAGTTAAAAATATAACCATTTGTTACATTGACTATAGTTAAATGACTAACCAGTAGTTAAATCGTAAATCCATTTTGGTTCGATATTTGACCATTAGTTACTCTAACCACGGGTCAAAAAATGCATTTTGCTGATATCTAACTAATAGTTACGATATTTAACAAATTGTTGAGTTAACCACAGATCAAAAAACTGGCCCTTAGTATCCCATAATACAAGTCTTACTTAGTTTGGGGCTAACTTGATCTGTGTATAATACGAGTAATATGTTCGTATATATCAATCGAAATCTAAAAGTAATTTATAAAATCTTGACCTGCCTCAAGTCAGAAATCATACCATCGATTTAGTTGAGAGTTTTCTTATGTTCTTCACTGAGAAGGGCACACAATTAGTATTATTGCTGTCCTTGTCATCTTCAGCAATATTCTTCAAGTTTAAAAGAGATAATACCACAAAATTTCGAAGGTCGGTACTTTATTTTGGGGGCAACGTACTGGTAACCGGTTGCAAAGGACGAAAGTACGAATTTTTATGACATCACATTACAAATGGTACTTAATTTCATTTGGGTTAAATTCACTGGTTTCAGTATAATACACATATTTGCACTTCACTTTGTACTGTTTCATACCGAAGTTTATTTTAAGTCGAGAATTTCAAGGCATCAGTAATGAGGCGCTAGTTAAAAAAAAAATATTTACTAATAGACAAAATAACATTCTAGAGTAACTAACATGAATAAATATGCTACCCTAAAAATATTACCTGTACCTTAATTCACGGACATAGGTCAAAAAAGGGTAACCAAAGGCTTCTCAAATTAACTTCTCAGCCTTTTCCGCTAAAGAAATGGGTTTTCATTGCCCATCAATTACTTAAATAGCGACGGTATGCTGTCTAAGAGAAGATATGGGATAGTTCCATTCCAAGCCGACAATACACAGCAACATTACATATGTTGAGTGAGTGAATGACAGTTCAAGAGTTGAAAAACACTTTCAAATTATAAAGCAGTAGTTTTAATTGAGTGTGTCTACCTAGTGCACACTTTTAAAATAAGACATTGAGAATATAAAATAAAATAGGTTTTCTTAACTATCATTAAAAATAAGTAGTCATATGATAAAATCAGTAGTTTTGGAGGTAGTATATACTACATATCCGAATACCGTAGATATTATATGTATTTAATATAGTTAGCAACCGTGATAGCCCAGTGGGTAGAACACTCGGTTGTCGTGGAAACGACTAGTGTTCAAATCCTGGGTCGGGCCTACACCAATTTGTCTTTTCTAAAGACATATGTGTGGTTAATTTATCATGGTTGCTAACGGTGAGGGAAAACATCGTGAGGAAACCCACATGGCTGAGTTGTACTTAGTCATTTGACAGTGTATTCGTACAAAACGGCGATAGGCCTGCCCCCTATCACGTGTGTACACTGTCCATGCAAAACGTGGGTACTCTGAACGCCAGGTGACAAAGTCACGTGATGTTCAGAAGTATTAGTACCTCTGCCAACCCCTTCGGGGATATTCGGCGTGAACGTTTATGTTTATTTTATGTTATGTGTTATGTTATGTTAATATAGTTATTACAACAAAATCCGTCACAGGGTCTTAATTAGTGATTGATAGTTTTTCCCTTAAATGACAACGTAGATTTTCGTTCAAATCTATTTCCCAAAGTTTTATTATTGTAACATTTGTATAAGTTTATAATGCCTCCTTGTTTTGTGCGTTGAGGAATATTTGTAATGTTTATATGAGTTTTTTTCAATTTTTATTGGTGTGTGAACCCAAAATATTTTACTCATTTTATTTACAAGAGGTAGTGAGTTCAGCCATCATTGTGAGGTTAAACGCCCAATAAACTTATGTGTCACATACCTATTTAGAGTCGCTCAAGTTATCGACCTTTTTATTATTACTTTCTGACGTTTGTTTGTATGTTTTTGTGATTAAATCAAAGTATTTCTTTTGAATATCACAATAGTTGTTTAAAATTATACGCACATAAAAATTACAGCTATGCTCGCATGAGGGTTTAGTTAGAGCTCAAATCGAAGATTCATCGACCCTTTTATCTTTGAGTAATGCGAAGAAACGATTGTAGGGAATAGGTCAACAAGTGACAAGTGGTCGAGGTCGTTTCATTGTTAGTTTTATTTACCTAAGTAGGTGGACAACATGATAATCAGACAGTAGACGCTTAATGATATTCAAACATTACGTATTGCTTCACAATAATTTATTTTTAAATTATGAATAACGGAGGGGTTTGTCAATTTGACGTGTATTTTTACGTTCACTCACATATAAATTTTGATCGGATTATCCGATTTTATTACTTATATTATTAGAATCAATAAAAATCTTCAATTTCTCCCATTTTAGCACCAGGAGGAGTTAAATAAAAATCCTACCTTAACACGTGGTATTATTAGAGATCGCTCAGTGTTTGTAAAGTTTTATCAGGCATGTAACCTTTTACAAACATGTCCGAGTTTAATTATTATTTTTATTAGAAAGGTTATACTTTAGACTAAGCCTCACATAAAGAAGACAAAATTCGTACTTAAGGATAGAAAAACGAATGATGATTGATTGTTCAAGCGCAGATTTTAATGTTAAGCTGTGTATAACAAATCATGGGATCGTATATTCAAAACTATAATGATGATATATGATATAAGCATTACCTTAAAAATATGTATATATATATATTAAATGTTGCCAAGACGAGACCATATGACTCGCACTGTGAGAAAGTTAGCAGATCTCATGTAGAGCCAAACTTCTCACTCTACACGCCCTAACTCGACAGGGCTTGTCTTCACAAACTTTACTCCTTAGTATAAATATATGGCTTGGCCATTTCGCTGTATTCACATAGCCAGAAGTAAAAAAAATATTTACTGTTCATTACTTTTCTCATATACAATATTTTTTGTAGTAACGATCGGAAAAGCCACGTAGATGTGGTTGTTCAAATATTATAGCTTCAACAAAATAAATACAAATTAATAAAATTTTAAATCCTAACATGAAATAAAGTGTCGTTGGAGATTCATCACCTATCAAATTCTTTATCTTGACCCCTATCTAATTCCAAATGGGGCTGAGGAGTACCCAGCTCTGAAGCTCTGGCCACCCCTCTTTGGGACGACTCATATACGTGAGTATATGAATGTATGTAAATATAGATGACCTTAAAAAATCAATAACTTAAAATTTAAACATATTACATTGTTATGCGATTTAACTGGGGACAATAAAGATAAAAGTTGATAGAACAGAATCTCTGATACCGTCCAATTGCTTACAAAAGGATCGAAAATTCACAGAAATCTTGGTTACCTTGAGAATGACGAGAAAGAAGCATAGTAGTGCTATTTTAAACTAGCCCCACGCGTACCTTCTCCTTACCACTTAATTTATACATATTCTGCCTGTGTAGGTATATGTGATATTAATAGTCCCTCGTAAATCTTATTTTTATCATACAAACACTTTTTAGTTTAGTAAGTATTAAAAACCAAATTGTTCCCATAAAATTCAGATCTACATAAAAGGTCAGTGACAGAGCAATGAACATTTCGTAACACCCAATAGACAACGCGCAACCTGTCTTCCGTTGCATCACAGATGCATCTGACAAATAGTCCGGACTAGGTGTGATGTAATTTGAGATGAGCTTGTTGAATCTTCCGACAGAACTAGGTATATATTGATTTAAGAAATATAGTTTAAACAGAATTTACACGTTATATATATTTATTCAACTTTACTTCTAATTTTTGCCGTGTAGTGTCGGCTTAGAATAACACTACCCCACTTCTACCCGTGGGTGATCTTAAGAGGCGACTAAGGGTATAGGGGCTTTTTAAGTGATTTTCGGGCGATGTGGTTGGAGACCCGTGACCAAAAACATTTATTATTACCATCTTTCCCCCAATCAACTTCCAAAAGTGGCTGAGGAATTCCTCATTCCAAAGCTCTGGCTACCCCGTTAAGGGATTTATAGCCGTGAGTATATGTATGTATGTATGTACTTCTAATTTTCATGTACTATGGAGTAATGCTTTCATGACGACATTAGCTCTTGGGACTAACGATTGCCAGAACATAACTTTCAGATATTTTTCAAATATATCTCGGCAGCGAATGTTGGGTGTGGCAGAAAAAGCTAGAGAGAAAAGTAAATGCAGAAGAGATGAGATCGCTCAGTTTTTTATGGTAGGTCCGAGTAAGAAATTAGTATGATTCGTGAATGAGATAGAAAAGTAATGTCTACCCCAATGGGAACTAATGGCGTGAGTATGTTCTGCTTTACCTAGATTTTAAACAAATACTATATTGTATAGTGTACTGTATTTCTTGCCCTCAATAATACTGTGTTTATCTCGCCACAGACATTGTCTCGGCCTGGTTTATCCACCGGATGACGAATCACGAAATTTATGGAGATTTGCATAGATATGTTTCTAGATAAACGTAGTAAAATGTTTACAAGTGTGACGATTGTTCAGATTCCCTACATAAAGATAAGCGATTATTATTGTAGCACCTAGAATAGTAGATACAGAGACATAGTAAATGTTCTAACACGCATCCGCCCACCGACCCGGACATCCCGAGAATTTCTGCAAGACTAGCATGAGCGACCATCTCTTTCGCACTTACATAGTATCGTATACTGTCATCTCATTCTAACCGATATCGTGACCATAAAATAGCGCTTTTGCTAGGGCTCTTGGCAACGAGAACTAATTCAATAATACCGAGATATATTTTTTGGTCAAACATCAAAGAAACATACTCTCTATTTTGGAACTTTGACTTTTTGTACACCTACGATTATTTTGGTCCATAATTTCTAAACTGGCTACGGGAAGATATCCGATAAAAGGTGCATACGATTAATGCATTTAAAGTTGGGACAGGTTACGAAAGGCAAGTGCATCGGCCTTACTTTTTTATTAATCGGTGAAAGTATCGTTTTGATATTTAAATAGAAATGGTATTAAGAAAGCTTTTGATTTTTATCAGAGAACTAGAAATATCGTTTACTATTATTTATCTAATACGATGTAATTTTTCAATAGTTTGTACTAAATCTTTACATTCTTAAAAAAAAAAGTTCTCTGCAGTATTATCATATGAATTATTATAAAGTAAATATAACCTGCAGCAAGACATTATGTGTGAAGATTTGTAAATGGCTAAAAGATAATCATTAAGTTTGTATTAAAAAGTTTCAATGCTGTAAATCTTCTGAATAAAATAGAATAATAATAAAAATTAATTAATTCACACGTGTACTTGGATTACTTTATACCAACTCTCTCTGATGCTGTAGTAGTATACCAAAAAAATATTATGAAACGATACTCGAATGAAAATTTTCTCCATATACAAATCATTTGAAGCATCATAAAAATATTAAAAAAAAAACTATATTGTAGCAAAACATACATTGGCAAAGGGAATTATATATCTACTGATTACGTCATGTCACCTAATATTAACCAATAGTTTTATAGTTTCAACCCATATTTTAACCTTTACTTTGCACGCACGGCTATAAATCCCAAAAAGGGGTAGCCCTAGCAAGAGAATTAGTAATATTTGGCTACTTTTGGAAGTAAAGTAGGGGAAATTTTGCAAAATAAACAAAACAATAAATTTTAGTAAATGTCTCCTGAAAGAGCCCTTACCGAACAATTGTCGAATATTCGGTGTTTGAACTCGCCGTGACTTTGGCCAAGGACCAATGCAACTCCTTGGAAACAAAGCCAGGCAATCTTGATACTTGACAAATTATACTTAGAAAATAATGCAGCTATGGCAAAGGGACGAATAAATGAATCAATAATATCAAGACCATATTCGTATGTATCGGGTATTTTGACTATGCCATTACCTATAATGTTTTTCCTTTTACAAGGCAAATGGATAAGAGATACATACATACATATACTCACGGCCATAAATCCCTTAACAGGGTAGCCAGAGCTTTGGAATGAGAAATTCCTCAGCCACTTTTGGAAGTTGATTGGGGAAAAGATAGTAATAATTAATGTTTTTGGTGACGGGTCTCCAACCACATCGCCCAAAAATCACTTAAAAAGCCCCTATACCCTTAGTCGCCTCTTACGATCACCCACGGGTAGAACTGGGGTAGTGTTATTCTAAGCCGACACTACACAGCAATTCAATCAATCAGGCACACATTTACAGTAGAGATATCTCTAATATTTTTTGCAGATATATAAATTGGTTGTTATAATGTAATAATCTCCGCATAAGGTTTTCACTCAAAACAAAGCCTAACTATCGGTGATATTAGTTGATCATCCAGGTACGATGTATTCTTAAAATTTCAATTGATTCAACTAATAAAATGAAAAGAAAATAAACTTACATAGCGTAAAGTGACCCTAATCTACATAACTAAAAGAAAATCTACTTATTATCATAATACTATTTCTAACTCTGAAGCTCTAACTACCCTCTTTTGGGATTTATACCTGTATATACACACACATGTCGGTCAAATGCAACCGGAAAAATGGACCAAAACAGCAACTGAATGGGTGCCTACAGATGGACGCCGACGTAGGGGAAGGCCAAAGAGGAGACGGAGGGATGACCTGGACAAGTACGAACCAGAGTGGTTCTGAACAGCTCCGGACAATGATGTGTGGGCTCAAAATTGTGAGGCCTTTGGCCAGCAGTAAAAAACAAATTAGGCTAATAAAAAATATATAAATTACTTTAACTAAAGAACTATTTATTACAAACTGTTAAATATTAAAATGATGTAAAGAAATTATTTCATATTAAAAATAAAAGAAATTGTAACAATGAAATCCATCAGATATTATTTCAATCAGTTATTAACATATAAGTCTTGACGAAAGCATTAAAAACACATGCAACTAAATTAAGCAACAAAAATGCATTTATATGTAATTACCACCGTGAAACACTATCTCCTTAATTTAATTTAATTTAATTTGGAGGATATAAAGTTACCGTCTCAAGTACCAATAAATTATAAGCAACACAAATGCATAAATGCACTCAAGTTTGCGTGCACCTGTGCGAGTACTTAAAGTCGTCATGCATTTTTATTTTCATTGCTCTCTGTCCTTGAATTTAAACTTGAGATTATGAACATAATTTTGTCAATTCAACTTCTTATAAGTTTAACCAAGCGTACCATAAATACGTAAGTAAATAAAATAAGTTTCTATTGAAATTATGGTTCTTTCACTTTGAAATTGCTTTATTAGAGAATCTTGTATTAAATGGTGCTCCATCTTTCTTTTGAGGATATATTTTAAAAGGACAACGCGATATCCTAATTCATGTAAACCAATAACTGTAATCATTGATTTACTAATACATATTCATTTAAATTGGCATTTGTACTAACATAATGTCTGATTAACAATGTAGCTAACTATATTCTTATCGCGTATGAATGACGATTTTAAGTTTCGATGGACCCGAAAATTTTCAGCGTATACTATACCTTAAGATAAGTAATACAAAAAAGCACAAAACAGGTGTATTAAATGTACATCTTGTATTGTTTTGTAGTGTATTCAATCACTTTTATTAAACGTTTGTTTCGAAACAGCTATTTTATTGAACGAACATGTTAAAATTAAGGAATATTGCCGGTGTATCTTGAATATTAATATAAAACTTTGTTTAATTGCAGCAGAATTTATATGCTCAACGCACATCGAATTAGGCTAGGTCAGGTCATAACAACTAATACAAGCGAGTAGTTTTCGGACTCAAAAACGAAATAAATATTGAGTGGAGCCGCCACGGGAGCAATGCACTTAAAGCCGCCCAAAAATATTGTCGAATGCACTGGTCCTACCCAAACCGAACTGTGTGGACGGAATAATGAACGCATTACATTTCTTTAAGCGAAACTGCACCTTTTTCCTTTCATACTCGGTTTATTTTAACTCTTATCGGGATAGCAGAAAACTCGTTGCGTTAACTTAAATGAAACTGCTGCAGAGGATTTCGCAATGTGCGAAAAAGTGTTTTATAAATCCAATAACAAGGTTTAAATTCAATTGGGAGATCTCGACTGAAACTGAGTTCCATGTTAGGACACGTCCATATGACGCGGTGCAACGCGCACGCAGGTCGTGATGGAGTGACTGAGGTCATGTTAAATGGTTTCAACGGCTGATGTGTCGTTCGTGATATGGTGCACTACAGTCGATAACAAGTTTGCATATAAAACCATTGATGTCATAAACTCAGTTAGAATGAGCAGAGTATTTTGCTTAGTTTCAATTTAACTTTTTGTCATCATGATTGTTTAAGATACTCCTGAGAACCAGGCATCATCTTTTGATGTACTCGTATTATATTATATCTATATACTTCCTTTATTATACAAAAAATCCCTCTTACTTTGAAAAAATGGCTGACTTTATATTTCTCAAGCTCTATTTGTCCCTTTTTGGAATTTATACTCGTGAGTATAGATATGTAGTTAAGTCACAGAACTTTCTTTTGATCTAAAGTTTGTTTCATAGATTGTATATTTATTTATTCATAATTAATTTCTACATCGATAAAGCATCAGTCATTCATAATATGGTTCAAGTATTTTCTTTGTTGTTAATGCATCAAATATGTATTATTTATATTAGATTTTGTGCGTTAGGTGTGCCTATGGCAAATCAGAAAATACGTGAGCTATAATGAAATTGAATGCATAAAAAATCAATCGATAAGATCCCAATGCCAATGTCAGAGGCCTTGGAATCCGTAACAAATAGTAGTAGCTATTAAAATAGAAGTACATATAGTGACTATGAAAATTTTCACTAGATCGCTATATATAAATTTTACTCTATGAAAGCTTACAATTGGGGCTAAAAAGAACAACAATATATGGTCTTATTCTCTAAAACTCTCTAAACTAATTTCTATTCTTACTTAACCCATTATTTCTATTGGGGTAGGCCGAAACTATCAATCGCTAATTTACATGATTCTTACAAGTCTCTGGCTTAACTCACTTACACATACACATATACTCACGGCTATAATTCCCTAGAAGGGGTAGCCAGAGCCAAGGAATTATAAACTCCTCAGCCACTTTTGGAAGTTGAGTGGGGAACAGGCGATAAAATAAAGGTTTTTGGTGATGAGTCTCCTACCGCATCGCCCAAAAATCCAATAAAAAGCCCCAATACCCTTAGTCGCCTCTTACGACACCCGTGGGTAGAAAGGGGTAGCGACATTCTAAGCCGACTCTACACGGCAATGCTTAACTCACATTTTATTATTGTCATTCTTCTCTTAGATGCTCTTTATTCTACTCAATTCGGACTCCCGCCTTCATACAAACGTTTTCAATATGGTGTTCCAACATTTTGCTACCGTCCTATACTAACAGTAACATCTTACCACCACCAATTACTTATATTTTATTTTATGTATTTATAGCTGCATAGATTTTCCTTAGAATAGCATTATCCTATGTCCCTCTGCGAACATCACGGCTGGGTAAAAAGCCTTTAAACAATTGCTGGTTGATACGTTTGGAAACGTAGGTAATATGAGGCCTGTGACGTCAAGAAAATAACGTGAAAATGTCACTAATTTACTTGTACCCTCGTCCTTTCACCCAGATACAGTAGGTAGAAACTATCGATCACCACTTTGCACCCTCCTGAAAATTCTCTTTTGCTTTCCTTATATTCAACATTCTTCTCATACAGTTATAGCCATCCCCATCTATGTGAGTTAATTTTATACATAATTTTAATTAATTTCAAACAAAATTCCCGTCTTTAAAAGCTTACACCAACAAAATCATCTTTTGTACAAGTCAATCATTTTGACACAGACATGAATTTTCTTCTGATATAATGATTACACGTTCTGCAGCTTAAATAGATATAGACTTAAACTTATACGTAAGTTATTGGCGAAGTTTAAGGAACAAAGGGCTAATGATTAGAATTTGTGACGAGGATAAATTCCAATTCATTATTCATCTACACAAATTATTAAGTTAATCGTAACTCTATCCACGAACATAAATTTTTAAATGTGGTTCATCAGTTAATAATATTGTTTAAGTTGGACAAAGCAGTGGGACGAAATTGAGAAGATTAATTTATATAAGTTATAACATAACCATCCATAACATACATACATACATATTCTCACGCCGTTAGTTCCCATTGGGGTAGGCAGAGAATATCGATCGCCACTTTGTACGATCCTGGCAAACCTCTCTAGCTTCATTCACATAAATTAACAACCATCCATAAATTACTATATAATATATATACATCCACCCACTCTATAACAATAACAACTCATTATAAAAGTGCGTGAATGTGTGTAAGTGAGAGTACAAGTACTTGTTGGTGTCAATGCGTTCAACAATATCTAGTAAGTTAATTGACACCATCTCAATTACGTCTCTACAGATATTATCATATAAGGTCACTTCAGGAACAAAACAATTTCGACAGCGAAACACATTGTAAAGCAATAATGGGCAAACATTGCAACAAAAAATTATTAATACGGTTGAATGAGGTTCCGATGGAGATAGGCGATAGATACGTACCTACAAAAGAATATTGATCTGTACAGTGGTCGCGATTGTAGACAACTCGTAAGGAAAATACGTAATTTCCGCTTTCGTCTCTCACACACGCATACCTGCAATGACACCATTCAATAGGTGCCTAAAATTTGTAGTCTGGGAGTTGGCATAAACCTTTATTGAAAATTTTTTACTAGTGATTAGTGAGTGGTTTTTATTTCGTATTCTGTGCATCATTAAATTAAATGCAGTTAATTTTTGATCATTAACTTCATCAACATCCTTGTTAAAAATAACACACAAGGCAAATCAAACAGAGCTACCTGGAAACAAGAAAATTAACATAGATATATTAAAATACATAACTGTATATGACTTTAAAAAGGGGATGTGACTGGAGACACATCAGCCATCACCAAAGATACTTTATTGTACTATCATATTATTTATAACATTAACTCCTGGAAGTGGTTATAGGATTGTTAATTATCTCTTTTGTTATAATGGTTAAAAGTTACACAAAAAATAATATATTGTACTCGTTTTAAAAATACAGCGAAAAGACCCTTAAAAACTTTTAGGATAAAAAACTACGATACGGTCCTTTTAATTACCAATATATATGGTTTAAAACAAGGCATTTGTTACTTATTTCAAAGTTTAGGAAGATACGTAATTTTGGTATGATATAATTATAGTAAAAGTACATTTAATCATCTATAAAAAATCACTCATTCTTTCAAACTCGAAATTCTCGAATACCTTAATTTACTACCGGTAAACAAACATTGTTTATCTTGTTCAGGTTTATTTATTAAACTTTGTCGTTTTTGTCCTAATAAAAAAAACATGTATTGTTCTTCCAAAATTCTTAAACGTAAAGTTTCGGATTATATTATTATAGATGGCTTTCATTATAATTCGTAGTTCAAAATATTCACAAGTAATGGATTTGAAATATTTTAGACCAATACATGAAAATTTATTCCTACTCCTGGACTATCCCGGGTATTCATTGGTTTCCGATTGGGAAATTGTTCGAACAATAGAAACTAGTTTATTTGCATAGGTGGATGGACTTTGAATTCGGCTTGTTTTTCTCCCCATGGCTTTTCTATTCGAAAATTAGAACCATTTCCTGTCGTAACTTACTCATTAAATATACGGAGATAAAAACTTGAACGTTCTTTGGCTAAGTTAAAATACACATTTTGGCCAATGGCGTAGCAAATATTTAGAAGAATTAAAATGTTATTTCTTTATTTCTTTTTCATTATTCCGTTTCTTTGCTGTGTAGTGTCGGCTTAGAATGGCACTACCCCATTTCTTGCGGTGGGTGTACGTAAGAGGCGGACTAACGGTATTGGGGCATTTAAGGGATTGTTGGGCGATGCGGTTGGAGACCCATCACCAACAACCTCTATTTTTACTATCTTTTCCCCACTCACATTTCCAAAAGAGGCTGAGGAATTTCTAATTCTTTAGCTCTGGCTACCCCTTCTAGGGATTTATAGCCGTGAGTATATGTATGTTTGTTTACGTAAAAGTTTCCCTCATACGTGACGCGAATGGGTTATGAAGGTTGAAGTTATTTCTAGATGGAAGCGTATAGGGGGGACTCATCTCGAAGAAACCTTTTTTTACAATTCTTACTTTTTTTACTTTTAATTTACAAGTAATAAATACAACATTTCACATGTAAATCCACTTCATAGGCCAAAATATTGTAACAACTATATCTTGTTTCACTAGTAAATATAAAAATAATAAGTATTTTTTTACCACCAAGCTTCCCTCTTCCTATTTAAAAAAAACAACGTGTGAAGAGGCGATGCGATAGCATATAACATAGCACATAAGTTCTATCGTCACGCAAAAGGTTTTGTTAAATTAATAAAACGTATGATAGATTAACAGCCTAACTACACCACACATACATATACAATTACGTCTATCAATCCCATAGAGCTTAGAATATCACTACCCCGTTTCTTCTAACGGTAACGGTAACGGACTAACGGTATTGGGGCTTTTAAGGGATTTTTGGGCGATGCGGTTGGACACCCAGCACCAACAAACTTTATTTTTACCTTCTTTTCCCCACTCACATTTCCAAAAGTGGCTGAGGAAATTCTAATTCCTTAGCTCTGGCTACCCCTTCTAGGGATTTACAGCCGTGAGTATATGTATGTATGATGTATGCCGAATTAGATTTTGCTCACCCACTTTTTGAATTTGAGAGGTGGAAAGATTGTTAATAAAAGATAGATAAGTGTTTAATTACCACTAACTCACCCAACAATCACTCCAAAAGCCCCTTTACCCTTAGTCGCATCATATAATCGTTACGAGAAGAAATGAGTTAGTGATATTTTAAGCCGACGCTACGACGATACGTTGTCCTTATCAATTCAATAAAATACCACGTATTTCGAAAATCGTCAGGTATGCTAATATATCAGAAAAGCATCGTTACCACAATACGCACAACGTTGAGATAGGTTTGCTACAATTTAAGTAAGTCTCAAACAACAACAATGCTGTGTAGTGCCGGCTTAGAATAGCACTACCCCATTTCTTCCGGTGGGTGTGCGTAAGAGGCAACTAACGGTATTGGGGGCTTTTAAGGGATTTTTGGGCGATGCGGTTGGAGACCCATCACCAACAACCATCTTTTCCCGACACAAGTTTCCAAAAGTGGCTGAGAAATTTCTTATTCCTTGGCTCTGGCTACCCTTTCTAGGGATTTATAGCCGTGAGTATATATATGTATGTATGTTAAACAACAAATTTTCAAATGTGACACGATATATTTTATAGTCCCCAGTATATGCTTCATAATATTTCCTTACCATCCCTTTTTGAACCTTACCTCACAATATTGCGGGTACACTAAGCTTTGTAGTTCATACTTAGGATGAAAACCTTTGAATTAAAAGTCTCTTATTTATACAAAATATAGAATGGCTTTAAATTCTTATTTCATTCATAACAAAATTTAGAACCGTGCAGTTGAGGAAGCTAATTTTATTAATATATTTTAATATTGTATGATGAAAACTACACATTTCACCTCGAGATGGATATAAAACACTAGGCTTAAAAAGATGAGAAACAAAATATAATTAGTTAACATTAATTAATACTAAGCATAACAGAATAATTTTAACAGGTTTTCTTAAATTCATCAAAAAGATTTGGTTTGACAATCCTCTCAAAACAATAAATTTCCCACAAATTCTAGACATCGAATTATAAAAAGTAATACAGGAATCACACCTAATACTTATTTCGATCACATTACAGGAAAGCAATGTGTCATCCCGTTGCGTCGTATTCGCCACCAAGTAATCTCGCTTCAGAAGGCACTAGTATAAATAAAGACGAACCTCGTACACTCCCTACATTACGCGAGTGAACCGCGCCGGGACGCTCCTGTTTAACGCACCTGAATATTAAATAAATTTAATGAAATGAAGGCGGTCATGAACGAAGCCGAACTCTACCAAAGTAGTAACATCCTACAGAAGAGAGATGCAGAGAGATGCCTCAGAGAGTATGGACATAAAATAAAGTGGAAAGCTCACGGAGCAAGAGTCATCGATATTGGTTGCGGGGATGGTAGTGTCACCACCAGTGTACTGAAGAACCATCTTCCAAACAACTTTGAGGAGTTAATCGGATGTGATATTAGTCAAAAAATGATATCACACGCGAACATTTATCACAAAGACCGTAGAATCAGCTACAGGGTAATGGATATCGAGGGAGACTTACCGAAACATTTCAATGGAGCTTTTGATCACGCATTTTCTTTCTATACGCTTCACTGGGTGCGACAACAAGAGTGAGTATTAAATTTCTTTGGCATTAGTTACATAAAATTGCATTGTTTTAGATCAATTTAAAAACAAATACATTTTTATTGATATATAGAGTAAATAACTTTTTGATAATTCATTTCAAACTTAAATTATATTAACTACATACATTTAAAATACATCTTATGAATTAAGCACGAAACATTAACAAGAGCTATAAAACACTTTATTTGCCTACTAACTTTAAAAAAATGGTTGTTGCATTAATATTAGTTTTCAAAGTATATTCTACCAAAGCCTACATATTTATCGCTACTAAAGTTCTAATCTCCTCTTTTTAAAAGGCTTTTTAATTAAATGTGATAAATCGCAACTGTGATACTTTCGTCACATGTATCTTTGTTCCTCTCTTTCGGTATGCCATTTATATTATATACACTCACGGATATAAATCCCAAATATGGGTAGCCAGGGCCTCGGAATCGGATAAACTAAAAAAGAATTATTAAAAATATATGTTCATACTACCTATACCCATGGCTGTATAGTGTCGGCTTAGCCTTAGCATTAGCCCGTTTCTTCCCATAGGTGTTTGTAAGAGGTATAACCAATACCATAACCTTTATTTTACAATATTTTCCTTACTTAACTTCCAAAAGTGGCTGAGGTATTTCTTATTCTGAATCTCTGGCTACCCCTTCTAGGGATTTATAGCCGTGAGCATATGTGTATGAATGTTGGATACACCTGTACTCACGACTAGGAATCACAAAAAGGGGTATCGAGAGGTTCTAACTTAGAAATTGTGCAGCCACTTTTGGAAATTGATTAGGGAAATGATTGTAACCTGAAGAATGGTTGAAATGGGTCTCTTGCCACATCTTTTTAAATGACCACTTAAATGGCCTTACTCAATCCTTACGACGCTTGCAGGTAGAAATATGTTAGTGCCTTCCTAAGCCAACACTACACACCTTTACTTACATAACATAACATAACATAATCGTTCACGCCGAATATCCCCGAAGGGGTTGGCAGAGGTACTTACACTTCTGAACATCACGTGACTTTGTCACCTGGTGTTCAGAGTACCCACGTTTTGCAAGGACAGTGTACTCACGTAATAGGAGGCAGGCGTTTTGTACGAATACACTGTCACATTACTAAGTACAACTCAGTCATGTGGGTTTCCTCACGATGTTTTCCCTCACCGTTAACAACCATGATAAATTAACCACACATATATCTTTAGGAAAGACAAATTAGTGTAGGCCCGACCCGGGATTTGAACACTAGTCGCTTGCACGTTAACCGGTGTTCTACCCATTGAGCTATCACGTCGCCCCATCTTTTTAAATGACCACTTATATGGCCTTACTCAATCCTTACGACGCTTGCAGGTAGAAATATATTAGTGCCTTCCTAAGCCTACACTACACACCTTTACTTAGCATCCAAATACTCACGCCATTCGTTTTAATAGGAGTAGGCAGAGACTATCGATGGTCACTTTGCACGATCCTGGCAAAGTTCTCGAGCTTCGTCTACATCCATCAATCTTAATAAGACACAATAAAAACTTTCAACTTAAAAAACATATCCACGATTTATAGTCAGCAGATTATGTTATATACTTATATAATATAATATACATACATACTACTACTAACATACATTTTTTTCTACTCACTTGTATACATTTTACGAGCTACTGTATATCTTCGTCATTGACCATGTAATAACAACAAACGTAAAAATATGAAAAACCAAACTTGCTTTTAAATGTTGAAAATAAATATATTTAAAAAAATACAATGAAGTAAAATCTTCCTCGCTATAACCCTAAGACCAATGATTATTATTTTTTTACATCCCAGGAAAGCCTTCAACAACATATACAGCCTGCTGAGGAAAGGAGGAGGCTGCTTCCTGATATTCCTGGGTCACATGCCTGTCTACGACGTGTACCGGATCATGTGCCGAAACATCAAATGGGCAGGATGGCTCAGAGATGTGGAGAAATATATCTCCCCATACCATGACTCTCAGGTAAGATATTATATAAACTTAATAAATATTATATATGCCGTATTTTCGGAAAGGGTTGGCTGAGGTTGTAATACTTCTGAGATTTCATGATATTTTACGAGTGTTTGCTGTGTAGTGTCGGCTAAGAATAGTACTACCTCATTTCTTCCCGTGAGTGTACGTAAAAGGCGACAAAGGGTATTTAGTATTTTAAGGGATTTTTGGGCGATGTGGTTGGAGACCCACCACTAACCTTAATTTTATCATCCTTTCCCCACTCAACTTCCAAAAGTGGCTGAGGAATTTCTAGTTCCTTATCTCTGGGGGACCCCTTTTAGGGATTTATAGCTGTGAGTATATGTATGTTTACGAGTGTATTTTTAAAAATACACTGTATGTTTGTCTGTGACCTTTTCCTTCAACGTTGACCAACTGATTTTGAATTTGAACCCCTCTACTCTTTGCATTGGGACAGTCCTCGTTCCGTAAAATGAATGATTACCAACACATGAACTATACGCAATACGCTTAGTATCAGGTGTTCTTGCATCGACGGAACAGTAGAACAGTGAATGTAGGTAAAACCAATACCGTGGTTTTTAAAAGTATATGGTAACAGAATTCTTAATTGATATTGATGGTAAAAAAGCGGAAAAAGGTATTTTTTTTCTTTCCCTATACAAATCACCTC
This sequence comes from Bedellia somnulentella, assembly GCA_963576735.1. Taxonomy (NCBI): domain Eukaryota; kingdom Metazoa; phylum Arthropoda; class Insecta; order Lepidoptera; family Bedelliidae; genus Bedellia; species Bedellia somnulentella. Next base: position 11,636,692 of record OY755179.1, read on the forward strand.
AAAGTGTAATCATAAATACAACGCTAGTTCGTGATAATGATAAAATCATTTGAATACAGATCACTGCTCTACACTTTGTTATGGTAATGTTAATATCCGGAATTTGCTCTCCTATTTCCAGATATAAGTAATCTATTGGTTGAATAGACAATTTTGCTAATTACTAACGCATGCGATTTAGGAGTTGTCTTTGAAACTGTAAGAAATTTAATATCCACATTGATAAAGAAAACAATGTATTAAACCCACTTGTTACTAGGAGTACTGTGAGATAAAAGGCACACTTGTTTAATGAACACACATGCTGAGCTAGGAAGTAATAGATATAAAACCATTTCCGTTTAGTTTCTCAATTCATACATACATACATATACTCACGGCTATAAATCCCTAGAAGGGGTAGCTAGAGCCAAGGAATAAGAAATTTCTCAGCCACTTTTGGAAACTTGTGTGGGGAAAAGATGGTAAAATGGTGATGGGTCTCCAACCGCATCGCCCAAAAATCCCTTAAAAGCCCCCAATACCGTTAGCCGCCTCTTACGTACACCCACCTGAAGAAATGGAGTAGTGCTATTCTAAGCCGGCACTACACAGCATTCTCAATTCAACGCTTATAAAATCTGCTAAGGTCAAGATATTATCATAGTGTGATGTAATTAAGGAAATTAGAGTATATTTTACTCACTGTTTTTAAAATATAGTCTTCAAAATCGATGTGTTGGTTTAAACATAACACTAAATTAATTTAAAAAAATACTATGTTGGTAGTATAGTACCTATCAATATATAAAGCGTAGTAATTAATTAAAATTTAATATGTAATAATGTATACATTATTTGTATGTAGTAGTATCGTCTTAAACCACAGTATAATTAATTGTAAAACCTTAAGATTTTAAGGATAAAAGATTTTTATTCTATAGGAAAAATCTGATAATTCAACAAAAGGTTGATGTAGAGTGTTGCATTGTTTGGTATAAAAATATCCATTACGAATCTATTGTGTTTTTCATTAACAGGAGCCAGAGAAAGAAGTACGGCGGCTAATGGAAAAGATCGGGTTCAAAAATATAGACGTGAAATGTGATGAATCTGTAATCGTATACGACAAACTAGAAATGTTGAAAAGTAAGTAGAATTTCTTGATATTTTACTCGTATTTTTATTATTAACTCAATAGAAAAGGTCATGACCTATATAGATGGCTGAGTGATTTTGTTTGCAATAAAAATTACATGCAGACCTTAAGTTATATCTTTGACTTAACGTGCATCCTGTTTATCTGGAAAGGGTGGGCAGGGCTTTGAATACTATTATGCATCACAAGTTTTTTTTTAAATGTCTTTCTCCACCATAAATGCTGTTTTAATCTATTCAATTTTAGTAGAAAGATTTTAATACTAAACATACAAACATACATCCATAAACTGTCATCATTAGTTCCCATTTGTATAGGTAGAGACCATCGATCGCCACTTTTTACGATTCTGGCAAACTTTCAATTCAATTCAATTTATTTGCATGTCACAAGTTCATGAGATGTTACAAAAATTTAAAAATACAGTATAAGTACAGGTGACGCCCTGTAAGAGCACGGCAAACATCGTTTAGTGGTAGACTAGTTGTAGAGCAATCGGGGCATTCTATTTATTGTTCTGGTCATCAAAAAACTCCTTAATATTGTAGTAACATTTAATGATAAGATGTTTTTTTAAAGTCGTAATAAATAAATTAAGTTTTTTAATATCTTTTATGTCATTTGGTATGTGATTATAAATTTTTATTAGCATGTGGTGGGGACTACACGATACTAATTTCATTGTGGTGAAAGGTATTTGTAGTTTATTTAAATAACGGTCATTTCTTTTATTATTTTGCATTGAAGAGTAAAACTCATTATTTTTTCTAACAAATTTACAGCTTTCTAATATATAAATTGAAGTTAGTGTTAATATATTATGTTTAATAAAAAATGGTCGGCATGATGTCATTTGGTCAATATTCGTTAGAATTCTTATACATTTTTTTTTGTAATATAAAAATTTCGCCTATGTCAGTACTATTACCCCATATTATTACGCCGTATGAAAATCTAGAGTATGCGTATGCATAATAGGCTGCCAGTGCGACTTGGAAGTCTGTGACGCGTATCAATTGATAAAGAGCGTAAAGAAAAGACGATAATTCATTTTTTAGTTTAATTATATACGGTTGCCAGGTTTAATTTGTGTCATGATCTATTCCTAGTAATGTGGCTGTTTTAACTATATCAATTTTTGTATTCTTATATACTGCTGATATTTCTAGAGGCTTTTTTTGTGAAGGTTTAAATTGGATTATTTTAGATATTTCTAAATTTAATTCTAGATTATGTTTTAATAGCCAATTTGATATATTGTCTAAAACATCGTGCAATTTATATTCTAATTCATTAGGATTTGAGACAGAAAATAAGATTGAGACGTCGTCTGCAAAAATTACACAATCTTGGTTTATGACTTTTGGTAGACTATTTATATATACAAGAAAGAGTAGGCAGCCAAGTACACTGCCTTGCGGTATAGAACCAGTAACGGGAACCCTATCGGAGCGCACGCTTTCAATTACTCCACTATCCAAGTTTGTGTTCTCTATTTCCGCACATTGGAAACGATTATGCAGATAAGATTTGAACCAAATAAAAGCAATTCCCCTAACGCCTAGTCTGTTAAGTATGTCCAAAAGTATTTTGTGTAGAACTCTTTCATACGCCTTACTCATATCTAGTAGGAGTCCTATATAATATTTTTTTGTGTCTATTATGTCGTACATATATTTTATAAATTTGTAGATTGCCAAAGTGGTAGAGCGATTTTTCCTAAACCCGTATTGTTTATCACTTATTAAATTATATTTATCGAAAAAACTGATGAGCTGATTAAACATTGCTTTTTCATAAATTTTTGCTGATGTTGGTAGGAGTGCTATAGGTCTGTAATTGTTTAAATCGGTCTTAGGTCCCTTTTTATGCACTGGTTTTACGATGGACGTTTCTAAAGCATCTGGGAAAATCCCCTCTTTGAATGATTGGTTAATTAATGTAGTATATGGATTAGTTAATATTTCAGCACATTGTTTTATTAGAATTGGCGGGAGTTCATCTATACCATAAGATTTTTTATTCTTCATTGTTTTAACATCTTAACTTTCATCAATATCTTCTTTACACTTCTACACACTTAGGCAGACGCCTATTAGAGTACAATTTCTATTTGATATTAATGTGTCCTCCGTGGCCGTCCTCCACTGAAATTACCAAAAACTTTGGATGTATATATCTCTTTACTAATAAATAATGGATAAATAAAGGAAAGAAAAATTTCGACACTAGCGGAAATCGAACCCGCGACCTCGGGTACACGCCCCCGTCGCTCTGCCAATTGATCTACCGTGTCAATGGCTGCCAGTGCGAAATTCTTCTACACTTTGTTTCTTTTACACTTTTAAGAAGTGTTTGCGTTCCCTACCTCGGATTTTTTTACAAATTCGGAAGGCCACTTGTCTACCTTTACAGATAGAATGCAAATGTTGAGAACGCCTAACTATCACATAATTCGAATGTTTTGTTCATGAAAACCTCATGTGGGTATTATTACTAATAAATAAAGGAAAGAAAAATTTCGACACAGAATTTTTCTTTTCTTTTTTTTGTGTCGAAATTTTTCTTTCCTTTATTTATTAGTAATAATCCCCATATGAGGTTTTCATGAACAAAACATTCAAATTATATATCTCTTTCTCAATTTTTTTTTCATCCATCCTGTCAATGTATCCCTAACCATCTTATCATTCCTTTTACAATCTTTTTTACAATATCATCTTTCACACCACACCTTTCGCGAATCACAAGGCTAACACTATTATTTTTTTCTACGGGACCTCATCTCTAATGCATTCACTCTACTCTCATACTTCTTTTGCCACATCCAACATTGGCTGCCATACTCTTATGCACTGCCATTCGTGCATTTTCGGAAACCAACTGACTAAACATTAGACTATTCAGTGGTCCATTCGCATTTTCTTATTTCTAAAGTTAACCTATTGTACCATATAAGTATATCATTCAAATACCTATATGACTTTAAGTAGCAAAGTTTGAGAAACTTTAATGTAATTTTTAGAGCTCTGTGAAAAAACATGTTAAGCATTATCGAAAATAAATTACCCATGTTATTTTTTAAAAAAAATTAAAAATCATTAATTTTTTTATATACATACATATACTCACGGCTATTAATGCCTAGAAGGGGTAGCCAGAGCTGAGGAATTAAAAATTCCTCAGCCTCTTTTGGAAAGTTGAGTGGGGAAAAGATGGTAAAATAAAGGTTGTTGGTGATGGGTCTCGTACCGCATCGCCCAAAAATCCCTTAAAAGCCCCAATACCGTTATTTGCCTCTTACGTACACCCACCGGAAGAAATGGGGCTACACAGCTTATTTTTTTTAAAGATTTCTATTTCATATCAATGTCACATTAACATAAATACATACATATACTCACGGCTATAGATCCCTAGAAGGGGTAGCCAGAGCTAACTACTTTTGGAAATTTTAGTGGGGAAAAGAAGGTAATATAAAGGTTATTGGTGATGGGTCTCCAACCGCATCGCCCAAAATCCTTTAAAAGCCTTAATACCGTTAGTCGCCTCTTACGTACACCCACCGGAAGAAATGGGATAGTGCTATTCTAAGCCGACACTACACAGCTTATTTTTTTTAAAGATTTCTATTTCATATCAATGTCACATACATACATACATACATATACTCACGGCTATAGATCCCTAGAAGGGGTAGCCAGAGCTAAGGAATAAAAAATTCCTCAGCCACTTTTGGACATTTAGGGGGGAAAAGATGGTAAAATAAAGGTTGTTGGTGATGGGTCTCCAACCGCATCGCCCAAAAATCCCTTAAAAGCCCCAATACCGTTATTCGCCTCTCACGTACACCCACCGGAAGAAATGGGGTAGTGATATTCTAAGCCGACACTACACGGCATTATAATGGAATGGCAATGTCACATTAAGTAACCCCCTTTTTTGAAGTCGGTTATGAAGCCTGTTAGAAAGGATTTTACTCACCAAAACTTTCTTTGTTTTCAGAAGCTGTAATGGCGGTAAACCCATTTTCCCTGCCGAAATACCTACAGGATGAATTCATGGAAGATTACGTAGACGCTGTTCGGGATCTCCGCTTGATGGATGAAGAAAACAACAATTTAAATGAAGATGTAGTCGTAAAAGCTAACTATAGCCTAATTATTGCTTATGGCACCAGATAAGAGAATATAATAATTGTGTTTAGTTAATCGTATGTACTTAATATTGGAAATTTTATATGAATGATAATTTATGTATGAATTTGTGTAACAGGATATAAATGAAAATCTTAGCGTTATAATTTTGTTACGGATCAAATAAGAGATTTTAATAGCATATGACTCATTTTAGGGAGAGGGACAAATACAACTCAGAGTTGCAGCATGTTAACCACCCTCATAAGAATATCAAACTTGCAAATTCTTACTTTGAATCTGTAAATAATATTATTCCGTATACTTTTATTTTTAGGATCTGCTATAGTTTTCGGTGTTCCAGTTAACTGATAAACAGAATAAAGAAATTGTATTGTTTCTCTAGTAGTCAACTAAACCACAGAAAGATTTTTTTTTACGGTAGACCAGTCGGACCAAGCCCAATGATATGGCTAAATTATCACAAATATATAAATTCCGTGAGTATAAGTATGTATGTATATATAACTACTGCACACGGACCCGCGAAGCTGTACATATTGATAGCCTTCACGACGGTATATCGAATAAAAAAGAAATATTAGTTATTAAATATTTGTTATACTGTAAATAGAGATTTTATAAATCTGTTAGAATAACGAGTTTATATCATATTGTGCAGATCGGCAATACTGGGTACTTAAATTTATTTATTAAGTTTTATTTTAAGACATTATATTAAAATCAAATATTAGAAGTATAAAAAAGAGCTAATCATAAGCTGACAACTAAAACATTTATATGTACGAGTATGAATTTGTGACTTTAAATTATAATTTAACCATTCCATTGTGAAATTGATAAGTTAACTAATAACTTAATATATGCACGCGCATGTCAGAATTTATGAGAAAATGCATGCTGGTGCTTTTATTTTTTATATCATTATGTCTTATTTATAAGAAAATCTTAATAGGAAGTAAGTGCAGAAATACAATTGATAAGAAACAAAATTTATAACTAGAACAAGTTGTATAAGTAGAAAATAATTATATTTTAATTATTTAGCTTGACCCTCCGATTTTAGAATATAAGTTTGTTTAGGATATATATCTTGTAACTTATGATTATGACCGATTTCTCAATACTTAAATAATAGGTGACTAAAGATATGCCGATAATTGAAATGTGAGTGAGTTAAAATAATGCTAAATAACATTTTCGGCTTTTGAAAAAGCGGTCTATGATATGTAATTGGTGAAATAATGCAAATGTAAATAATTTAATGAATGTTAAAATGTAAGTATTTATATTTATTGTCGTAGAAAATAAGTCATTAAACTGATTATACATAACTCATTCGCAGTTTAATTCATTAAATACACAATCTTTTCCCTGTGAAACATTAGCGAAAATTCGACGTCTCCAACATTTTATATTTAAATTGGCGCTACTATCGTTTCGGTATAAAATCTTATTTTAATTTTAGTTTGAATAACTGTGTAGTTTCGACTTAGAATAGGTATTATCCCATTTGTCCCTTACAAGGCGACTGAGACTAAGGGTATGGGGCGTTTTAAGGATTGGCGATATTATATCGATGGAGACCACGAGGTTAATGAAACGATAATATTATTTCTTTGAAGTCATATCCCTCACATCGCAACGTATAATCGAACATCTCTGGTGGAATCGAACCCCAACTCCTATTAGAGAGAAACATACTGCCTTCATCAAAGCTTCTTGCTAGGCTCGCTTTTTTTATTTGGGTAAATAAGTTTTACATACATTTACTAACGGTTATCAAAACACAAAAATAGCCAGAGATATTTTACTTACTTTTTAGAGCTTCAAAATTCAAAAATCCACTACTACTGTTGTAAGGTTTCCAGCCAAATCGCCCTAACAATCATTTTTATAGCCTCAATTGCCTAAGTAGCCTTCGCACGGCACTAGTAGGAAGAAATAATATAATACTTCTATGGGATTCTTTCTGTAAGATATTATGCAATTTGCTACCTTTAGTGATGGTGGCCACTGAAAGCCACAAATTAAACAATCATAGTAGGTATTTATGGTCGCATAGGCGCCTCCTTATTTATACTAACATACAATATATCTAATGAACGATTTGAATACTCTTTGCTCCTTCAACTCTACACTCTACTTTAATCTACCTAGTTTATTATATAAAAACAAACATTGTAAACAATACCCAGTGTTCTATGAAAAACAGAGTTTATATTTAAGGTTAATCTCAGTACATTCCAATGAATTTACTGTGTAATAGTTTTCATTCATATGAAATGTTTCAATTGATAACTAACCCAGTATTTACTTTACTGATTGTAGTAAACAACTAGTTGAATATAACTAATTTTTTTTTCAGCTTTTCAGTAAATTATTTATGTATACTGATTTAGTAACGAAATTTTTAGATGAATAGATCAGCAATGGATACTGTACCTTCATTAACCCAAAAAGTAAATGTTAATATTCATAATTTAACTAAAATTTTAACACATTATTTACTTAGTATTCAATTACTTACTTCCCTCTTTTCAGTATGACAACAGCATATTTGAAGGTCAGAGTGTAAGCATCGTGTCTGATTTTTCTCTGAAGAGATCAATCTTAGACGTTCAAAACCTTGATGAGCTCATTGTAGAAATAATAAGTCTTCGAGTGGCAGACCCGTCTTTAGTTAACAACTATTATATGATTATGGTTCACTTCAAAAATAAACTGCTTCTATCTTCAGTAATTAGCAGTGTGAGTGCCCGAAACAGAGACACTGATAAATACGTGATTGCAAATGGTTTAATGTATTATAACCCCTCTGACTATGTTTTGATGTGCAGCTTTGCTGATCATCCATTGACAGGTAATATAAACGGCTTACATCTTTAGAGCATTGTTATGTAATGTTAAGAGCGACGCCTAAACTTTTCCAAGAAAGTAGGTAAAGTTGGTGAGTTAAGCAATGGGTTACCATTACCTACATCTCTCTCTCATTTTTTATCTCATACATGGTTAACGTTAAGAGAAAACTGTTTTTGAGTATACATATACTTTCTTATTATATTATACTTATTACATATAAAAAACGACGTGATAGCTCAATGGGTAGAACACCGGTTAACGTGCAAGCGACTTGTGTTCAAAACCCGGGTCGGATTATTGATTGATTTTCTAAAGACATGTGTGGTTAATTTATCATGGTTGTTAACGGTGAGGAAAAACATCGTGAGGAAACCCACATGGCTGAGTTGTACTTAGTCATGTGACAGTGTATTCGTACAAAACGGCGATAGGCCTGCCCCCTATCACGTGAGTACACTGTCCATGCAAAACGTGGGTACTCTGAACACCAGGTGACAAAGTCACGTGATGTTCAGAAGTATTAGTACCTCTGCCAACCCCTTTGGGGATATTCGGCGTGAACGTTTATGTTGTGTTATGTTATGTTATATACTTTCATAATTAGCATTGTGATGGTGCTTACATTTGAAGCGATTTATGGCTCATCCTCTATTGGAGTTGTAGGCAAATTACGTATAATTGACAAAAATACTTACCCAAACAAAACCTTTCTGCCTCAATGCATGGCTGTGAGGCATAGACTTTTACAAATTCTCATGAGCGTTTATTTTACGTTGGATTAAACCAACCATCCAAAATTCCAATCAATGTAAATTGACCTATCACTCCACAAAAAATTATAATACTAGTTTTAGAATTTAATATTCTTACTCCTCACATTTAACTTAAGCCACCGAATCAAACAAAGCAGTGGTAAAACAGTGGTGAAGCTGCATGGCTAAAGGCATTACAATTACACCACTTCTATTACTAAATTCATTTAAAAGTTCAATATTCCTAGTTAAATTAACCGAAATAATATTACCTTTCTTACCAAAATGAGAGTATCTATTGATTAAATGAGCGCAACATAGACGGGATTAATTCCTTGGGCGCTTTTCCTGAACATCGAATTTCCACTTCAATTTATATTCATCCGAGATGACCACGGTACATGACGGTATGAACTTCCCTTTTTCGTTAAATAACGTAAAATTTACTGAATTCATAAAAACATATACTCACGGCTAAAATCCCTAGATGGGGTAGCCAGAGCTAAGGAATAAGAAATTCCTCAGCCACTGTTGGAAAGTTCAGTGGGGAAAAGATAGTAAAATAAAGGTTGTTGGTGATGGGTCTCCAACCGCATCGCCCAAAAATCCCTTAAAAGCCCCAATACCATTAGTCGCCTCTTACGTACACCCACCGGAAGAATTGGGGTAGTGTTATTTTAAGCCGACACTACAAAGCAACTGAATTTATCTATATACTCAAACTGGAGAGAGGGTAAGATTTTACTTTATTAACTGCCGGGTGTTAATATCCTGTGAAAATAACGCGACAAACTTTCTAGTGCTCTCCTCGATTACCCAAGTAACACACAAACCAAATTTCAACTACTTACGTGCAGTAGTTTGTTTTATATTTCAGTTTAGCCTAAATCTCTTACATAAATAACCGTTTTTCTATATGACATTCTACTCTATCTCTCAAAAAGAGCGTATTGTTGAATTAAAACTTTGTTTCAGTACAAATCATGCCAATATCGAATGACTGCTATGAAGCAAACTTAAACCGGAAATTTGCAATAAATGCATTTGGTAAAAACTTGATGAATGTCAGCTGCTGCAATATCGATATACTGCCTGTGTTTTTAGGTACACACTGCTTTCATTAAAAACAAACTTAAAATTTATTTTTTGTCGAAGTCCGCTATTCGATTCATTTACTAAAAAAATTATTTTTCAATGAGTGATAAATAGTGATAATCCTAACCTTTTACATTAACTTGTAACAGACGAAGATAAACTGTGTGTTCAAAAACGAATGCAACCGCTTATGACTCCCCCGGTACACGAACAAGAAAGTTGGGACAATTTACCACTCATAACATTACAAATATCAGCGAATAGAAAACCACAGAATGTGGCACATCACCAGTTATTGAGGACAGCAAATTATATGAAACTTACCTTGATCGGATGTTATAACTTGACCGAAGACAACGTTCAGTATGCTGCGGCTTCGCGAATGCCCATGGAAAATCAGGCGGTAAGCGTTAGTCATTTATAGCGTACGAAATATACAAAATACGATTAAAATTAATGGAGAGTCCGAAATGAGAGGGATATAAGATAAGATATGATTGCATTATGCATTTATGATAGTGGTTGTGAGGAAAGTGAGTGAGTGTATGCCCGCATATATTTATTTAATCTTGATATCTTCCGGAAAACTTTGACAACCGCTTCGCATTCATAATCACTGTTTTAATCATTTAATCTCTGTTATACAAAATAAAAATAAATAATTAATCGTCATGGGATGCCATATTCATATTGAAGCTTGGAGGTGAAAAATCAGTATTCCCTTCGGTTATGGAGTGCTCAGCTTATAGTAACGCCTTCCATTACAATCCTCGATAACCATCATTGTGATAAAATTGAAAATGTTTTATGTTATTTATCTTAGAAAACGGTCCCAGTCTTTTATGAAAAAGGTCGACGGTCCACAACGAGATTCCGGGATATGAACTTTATACCCAAATGGGAATCCTTGAGAACTACAAGTGAAATAGCATTTTCACAAGGAGATGAAAAGTTGATGTATAAACCTAAGGATATCCTAGTTTCTGGTGGTTTGGCTTCAATGAATGTCGATGTTGTTCCATATATGAGACAAACAAGAAGTAAGTCAGCTGTTTTGTTGCGAATAAAAATCATATATTTACTTGTATATTATACTACGTGATTGCCATCGAGTATTTTTTTATGCTCTGAACCTCACGTTAAGAACTGTGGCGTAGAGAGATATATAATTAAAACTTTGCTAACTAACTTTTATAATGATATATATATAATTATAATAACAAAAAACCTTCCTACTTAAATTAGCAAATTTAGGAACCGTCTCTTTTCTTTTGCTGTCTGATCATGATCTTAAAACTTCAGACAAAATGATATGGGGCTCGTTCCATCGCTCCCTGCTTCTGGAGAACTCGGACGAGTGGCTCTGGAACCATCTGCGGCGATACAAGTGGCCTGTAGAAGTGGTTTTATTTGGAGACGATTATGCGTACAGCATGATGGGCTTTCTGGATTTGTTCTCGTTGCTTTATCCTGGAGGTAGGATCTAGTTCTTGTTTTATGTAGATTTTTTTGTGGCAGGAAAAGGATTCTTATGTTTTTAATTGAAATCTTACATGGAGAATTTCATAGTACATTTAATATAATTTATGTTATTTCTGAAATCAAGTGTTTCTAGATAAAATCCTCATGATGTTAATCCACTTGTGAGAACCGTAGAACCTAACACGAGAGAAATGGAATGTCAAGTGGTAAAATTTGGAGTGATATTATTGTACAATAGTTTTATTTATTACAAAAATAATATTTTTTTCCTATTAAAATAATATAACTTAGTGTTACATATAACTTTAGCGTTGAATTTTTTAATAAAAAGATAAATACATACATACATGCAATACTCACGGCTATAAATCCCTAGAAGGGGTAGCCAGAGCTAAGGAATTAGGAATTCCTCAGCCACTTTTGGAAAGTTGCATGGGGAAAAGATGGTAAAATAACGGTTGTTGGTGATGGGTCTCCAGCCGCATCGCCCAAAAATCCCTTAATAGCCCCAATACCGTTAGTCGCCTCTTACGTACACCCACTGGAAGAAATGGGGTAGTGCTATTCTAAGCCGACACTACACAGCAGTAATAAAAATAGTTTGACATAAAATAAAGCAATCCGACTCACATTATAATAACTGCTTTTTTATAGAGGACTCGGTTTTGATAGCAGTTCCGTTGATGTGGACCAACGTGGAAGAGTTCACCGGCCAATGTTTATTTAATACGGGATTTAATATGAGCGAGATGGGAACCTCACGGTCGATGAAAAGCAGAACCAAGTGAGTGGATATTTATTCAGTATAGCAGCTTTTTGCTGCTGCAGTTCGCAAATTATAAAAAATATTATAATTCATTCCCTCCTTTAGATTTCTTATCTGATTTTTATTAAAAAAATCCTGTTTGTTGCTAGCTTTTTCTCTGTATGTAAAATAAAATAATTCATCTATTTTTCCTGTATATGTGCTACCTCCAAAGCGACATATATCTTTCTTTCTATTTCTTAGGTTCGTCTTGGCTTATAATTATAATTCACGGTGAATGTAAATCCCCACACTTCCAGGCACATGGCAGATAAAGTGGGCAGTGTAGGCGGCAACAGCGGTCTGACCGGCACCAGCAATGACCGCACCACCACGGCCACGCTCATCAGCAGTATCCTGACCGGCGCTGACGGGAACTTCGCCTTCGCCCTTGTACTCAATTTTCGTGTTGCCGTCGCTTATACTTTTAGCTGCAATCTTTTGCGCAACGTACAGAGCGACACATGCCTTTCTTTTCCTTTACATATTTACCAAAACGATTTGCCTTCTCATGTTGCTCACGATAAATATAAAACCCAGATTTTTAGTACACGACTGACCCAGTGTAAGTGGTAACAGCGGTCTGCAATCTTTTGTGCTACACAGCGACAAATGCCTTCCTCTACCATTTCACTTCTTAGACGAAACGATTGGTCTTCGCTTTTTGTTCATGCTAAATTTCATTTTTCCAGGCACATGACAGACAAAGTGGCAAGCGTAGGTGGCAACAGCGGTCTGACCGGCACCAGTAGCGACCGCACCACCACGGCCACGCTCATCAGCAACATCCCGACCGGCGCTGACGGGAACTTCGCCTTCGTCCTCGTGCATGTCAAGATGAAACGGCCTTTGCGTGCTGTTATACCGCCGCCGATTGTTAACGAGTATGATTCGATTCTTCTTAAGGTGTAATCCCTAGCATGTCAAGGCATATAACTTATGATTTGTGTTTACAGTTTGTTTTTAATTCTTTAGACTTTAGAGCCTTTCATGAGGCTTTATTAATTCTTCTAAATACACACCATCATATTACTAACAGAAATGAATATTTTGAATATTGCCTATCTACCATGGTTTATCTATGACCGGTTTGAACACTCCTGATACATATCTTTGCCACAAAAAAATCTAGACATTTTATTCCTTCGAGATTGTCACTTTATGCGATTCAAGAAATGGATCGCACATCTGATAGAATTGTTCGATCTTTCTTAAGTTCATAACCGCAAGTTAATCATTTTTAAAGTACTTGCATAATAGGATGTCATCAATGTTGTTACTAAAACTTTAAGGATGGAACTAAATGAAATGTTAAAGAAACTTGAAGAGCAAAACCCGCAGGAACGAAACTGCACGGGTCGAGGACAGCTCGACAGAGATTGGAAAAATATTATTCAAATTGCTGCCAACTCCTTGAAAAAAATACCATATTATGGTTAGTAATCAAAGTAAGAGTCTTATAAGATCTTAGTTATACGCCGAATCAAGCATCTGAAATGGTGGTAGTAGTACCTCTACTATTGAACATTCTAGACAAAACTACTTTTTACCTCTTTGAAGCTTAGATAAGCTAAAATAGAATGATATACAATACAGCATCTACTCTATCCAATCAAGAAAAAAATATCGACTTCTGTTTTCACGGCAACCGGCTGCCGATTTGCCATGGGTAACACGAGATGCAGTTGAATGCAGGGGGTCTAGGTGGTTTGACAATAAGAACTTATTTATTGCTAGATAAGTATATTTTTATCTACTAATTATATCTACCCATTCATATGGACTTAGAACCTTTGCACACAACGACTTTTTGTAGACAGTCTGTAGCTGATAGCCCATACAAATTTATCGCAAAAAAGCACGCTGTCGACGCTTGTCCACAACGTGACATGGTGAAAGTCATGGTGTATAACTCTTCTTGGTTAGCAATTTGACAGTAAGAATTAACTCCTCACTAGCTCAGTATATTTCAAAGTAACAATTTTTTCTACTTAGAACTATATTTCCTGAAATGAATTTAGGCATATATTCATCCATATTTGTTTCATTTTAGGTGCAACTGATATATGCGCTTTTAATCGGCAGCTGTCTGAAACAAGAACTCGTATTGAAATGACAACGTCATTTTGGCGTGAAGCAGCCATTTACGTTAATAATAACTTCGTTGTTCAAGATTATGTGAACTCGAATGATACTTTCGAGGTAAAATTAAACCTGGTATTCATAATTGCTTATCAAAGATAAAAAAATAAAAGCGTGGCCTTACGTTTCCGAAAATCTTCATCATAATATATTAATCGACGAAGGTTTTGAATTCTCCATATTCCAATCCTGTGTCTTTCTTTCTGATACACGTTAAGCTCAATCCTGGTTACTATCAAGGTAGTAGTCATTAATATCTGCTTACCCGCTATAGTCCAGGGTGGTGAAATAGGTCTAAATCCCCATATTTAGAGAAGACCCTTCGATGGCGAGATATATGGGCTGAGATAAATGAATAAGCTATAATGACAGAAAAACTAAACTAACCTGAATAAACGGAGAATGAAGTATAAACTATTCCTAACTACAAAAGCGGCCAAAAGCGAGATGGACTCGCTAATGGAGGGTTCCGTCATACTTAAAATGTTATTTACTTATCACTGATTCACTATAAGAAAACAATAGCTCACGTTTTATGCGTAAGGCCTGTGATAGTAAAGTGTTGTTATATATTTCAGTGAAA
Source organism: Bedellia somnulentella (assembly GCA_963576735.1). NCBI lineage: Eukaryota > Metazoa > Arthropoda > Insecta > Lepidoptera > Bedelliidae > Bedellia > Bedellia somnulentella. Next base: position 11,651,708 of record OY755179.1, read on the forward strand.
TTAATAAATTAGGTAAGTAATTTGATTTATGACGTTTAAAAATAGAACTACTGGCTAGATCTCATTCAAACCAATTTTCGTTAGTAGTTTGTATAGTAATACACATCATATATTTTTTTCAGTTTTATCATGCCCATATTTTAGAAGTTACGGGGGGGGGACACACATTTTACCACTTTGGAAAAGTCTCTCGCGCAAACTATTCAGTTTTGAAAAAAAATATATAAGAAACCTCAACATCATTTTCAAATACCTTTTGATAGATACCCCACACGTATAGGTTTGATGAAAAAAAAAATTTTGAGTTTCAGTTCTATGTATGGGGAACCCTAAAAATTTTGGTTTTTTTTCAGATTTTATTTTAAAATCTTAATGCGGTTTACAGAATACATCTACGCATCAATTTTCAATAATGTAGTTCTTATAGTTTCGGAATAAACTGGCTGTGACATACGGACGGACGGACAGACAGACAGACATGACGAATCTATAAGGGTCCCGTTTTTGCCATTTGGCTACGGAACCCTAAAAATGGTTGCCTTTCACTTAGTTAGAGAATGTGCAATTTATAAAAAACGTTATCTATAGGATTGTAAGTCTTTCTACAGATACGATGCTTTGGTTGATACATCAAACTATAGTGCACCTGTTCAATTATTTATTCATAAAACATTTAGTTTCCGATTATTTCTAGGAAATGCTGATGATGGCGCATGCGTGTCTCCTAAAAGTGGCTTGGGAAACTTTGTTCGGTGTCAAGAAGTGTATAATAGACCCGATACTCCGCGCCGCCAGACATGCTCGCTGCCACCAGGATGCTCCTCATGCCGCTGATTTGTATATTCAGGTTAAAACTACATAGTTTTACCATCATTGAACAAAGAAAACTCCATGTCATTTATTTACAAAAAAAAACAGTTACGCCCAAATAGGCCTCAGGGGTTTTTCAAAACACATTTCATTGGAGCAATGAGACATGTTTAATATTTTTGTTTAACTTCCTATTACTTCACTTTACAAAGTTTAGTTCGCACTTTGATTTTGGCTCCAAAACACGCCTTGTATGTCTTGATATATCTCTTTGTATACCTATACTTGTTAATACGAAACCATTCACGGGCAACAACCCGCCCTTGTATAATTTATTACCGTTTTATTTTTATTGGTACAGTATGTTGGTGAAAATACTGGTAATGCTGATATTTGGCGCGAATTGTCTACATGTTTGAAGGACGAGGACCACATGTCAGCTTTAGTGACTCTACATGAATCTGTTTACCTGAACCCTAGACATCCTTTAACGTAAGAAAAAATAATTAACTAAGTATAGCTTGTAATATGTAACACATTATTCGCAATAACATGTTACTAATTGAATAAACCTAAATTAATCTGGTTTTACACACATACATATACTCACGGCTATAAATCCCTAGAAGGGGTAGCTAGAGCTAAGGAATTAGAAATTCCTCAGCCACTTTTGGAAAGTTCAGTGGGGAAAAGATGGTAAAATAAAGGTTATTGGTGATGGGTCTCCAACCGCATCGCCCAAAAATCCCTTGAAAGCCCCAATACCGTTAGTCGCCTCTTACGTACACCCACCGGAAGAAACGGGGTAGTGCTATTCTAAGCCGACACTACACAGCACTAATCTGGTTTTCAATTACAAAAACCAAGTACGTATGCATACAGAAAAATGCCTTAGAAAAATAGACAAAAATAAAAAAAGCTCTTACCTACCCGTTGCTACTAATTTAACCATACACATTCTTCAAAAATTATTTTTTATAGGGAAGTTCTCATACCATCATTTCCCATTAGCGCGAGCTTGGTGAAATAAAATATAAATATAACAGAATCTTACTGATCATATGTTCTTCACTCCGTAATTGCTAAGCTCTGAAAAGGGCCGTTAACTCTTTTTACCTCGCCAATATATAAGATATTTATATATGTTTTATTTAATCTATTTCTTTTACAGATTGGTTTCAATGGGTTGTATGGCTTTCGATAAAAATATAGATGAAGCAGAACCGTTTTTCGAAGCTATTTTAGCATTGTACCCACTGTGGACAACAGGCTTAATAATAGTTCACTTATATTACATTCAAAGACAATTTTATCACTATGCTGAAGCCATATTAAATGCTGCTAAAAGGTACTTCTTCCAAATTGAAAGAACGAAAAGTCCTTTTTCACCCGACTAAATTGTATGTAGTCTTATTTATCATTTCTTTTTGTAATTCCGATATAAGATTGTAATACGCCACTGCACTGTTATAATAATAATATGTGATTAGATCTAAAAGGACTTTGTAAAGATTACTTCCACATAAGGCATAAAGTTCAATTTCATACCCTGAATACACCGATGGGTATTTTGAAAGTCATATGTAAGGTTAACTTAGCAAGTTTGTTAATAGTTAGAGAAAAATCGTGAGGAAACTCCACATAGGCAAATTCCGTAAAAGCAGTGTCTAAACAGATATGTGTACTATGGATACCAGGTGATTTGTTGTTCAGTTTTAATAGTACCTCGGGCACCCCTTTAATTACACGCCCATTATATTTAACTTTTCTTTACTCTTCTTATTAAATAGTTTTTCTTCCAGCATTGCAAAAATGCCCAGCGATTCCATGCAGCAACACAACTTCGATGCCGACCGAACTTGGGAGTCCGAGCTTAACGATTGGTGGGACCCTACACCCTTGCTCCCGGGAATGAGCCCTTTCTACGATACAGCTGATTTCCTTCTGAGACTTCGAGCCTTATCTGTTAGTTAAGTTTGTTAAATGAATAATGTGTATGGACCGTAGAACTATATTTTTTACGTTACTTTCGTTTTCATGGTATTAAAGTGATTAACAGTTTTTTTTAAATGTTATTATTCTTGCGGTACCTATTCTAAAACCTTACTATGGCTTGTTTAAATCGATTTTCGTTTAAAGTTTGTTTCGATCTGTATTTTTTTTTCTTTTGTAACATTCCTAATTAATAGTCAATAAGGTTTTGTTTATCCCAAAGGTTAAGAGAATTAACTTTGTATATGTATAGCCTAGAGTAAAACTCTAGAACTTCATCTCTGACAGATTACTTTATACCAGGCCTAATGTTATTTTCTCTTCCAGTTAGCTAAAGTAAGCATTGCTAAGGCTGTCATAGAATCGGGCGAATCACCAGCCTACTACCATCTCGTCGCATTATGCTGCAGACTTGAAGGGGATAATGAGAATGCGCTGTGCCACGTCAGAACCGGCATCACTAAGTTTGGAGACGTAAGAGATTCAGCAATGTTACTAGATTTTTCTATGCAAACGTCAGAGTCCAACTGATAGCACTCTTTATTTTTTGTTCCATTGAAATATGTTTCAGCTTTTTAACTATGTATAATATCTCGCCATAATGTTAGATATTTTATCTTTAAAATGTAAAAAAAACCTAAGAAAGATCGTACAATAACTTGAATTATGGGATATGTGGGTTTACAGCTCACTTACCTGAAGTCATTAGAAGCCGAATGCTTATATGCTATGGGAGATGACGCAGCGGCTCGAGCTGCTTTCGAGAAAATTGATTCAGTTGGATCTTACAGGTGAAAAAACTTGTGATGTATTTATACAACTGTAACTGTATTTTCTCGTCACTTTTACTGTACGTGTATAGGATTCATCTTTAAGCCTTGAAGTGCCGTAAGTTTCGAACGAGTTCGGTTTTGAGTCAACTTAAATTGTCAACAAAATCTCATCATGAGGAAAGTTAATTCAAATTTGATAAAGAATTTAAAAAGTTTCGGCATAAATGAAAATTTACACGATTTTGAAATTGTAACCGATTTTGATGAAGCTCATTATGAAATAGAAAAAGTATGCAGATATACTAACTGATTAATCATAATTATTCTTAAGCTTAATTGTAAATAAGCCAAATGTTAAGAAAGTTGTTAAATTTTAGTATACTTCTGTCACTTCCAAGTCGAATGCTACATAGAACAAGACCACTGCTGGTTGATTTGATCCGTCGACAACCAAATGCATACGCCTGGATGGCTCTTGCTGATGATTGGCTAATGGTGAGTACATCTTGAAGCACTTATACAGAAGAATGAGTTTGAGTATACAAACACTACCGATCATGGCAAACCTTCCGAGGCTCAGTATATAAATCAATGCCCTTTTATTCTGTATACTTTTAATGCTCGTCTTTTTAGCACATTCTCTATGTGATCTAAATGTGTTGGTGTCTCTTTGGTGTCCTCTACTGAAATAACTGTACAAAATATTTTCTTCGGTAGCATGGCATGAAACGCGAGGTGGTAACCATAAACACGAATGAAGAGAAAATAACAGCCTCTACATGTGCCACTGCAAGTGCTATACAAGCTCTGCGACTGGATCGTAGAGCGACCGGAGCTTGGGCTCTTCTCTCTAAATACGTCAAACCTCGGGCTTGGCGGGCATATTGTAGAACAATGGCTAGAGCGGTTAGTGGCCAATCTCATTTATTAAGCGTTCTTCAAACTGTGCCGGAGTGAAACTATCACATCTCCTTCTGCGAAAGTTGTATGAGGCGACTTAAGAAACAAGACCGTTAAAACTGATGGGAGCTGATGATACTCTTGAAGCCATTAACAATACTATAATTCACTATCTTTACCGTCCCCATCTCCCTTTGGTTGAGGTCTCACTTTAACTTAAAAAATCTGGCATTTAGTATTTAAGCCTTGAGATAGTTTCAGATCTGCTCAGTTTCAGTTCATAGCTAGCTGTGATCGTTATGTCTATGTATGTAATATATTTCTGTAATATCATTTAATTTTGATGTGCAATAAAGGTCATAGTTGTGCTTCTAGAAATAAAGCATAAAGATCCAAACTTTGCGTTTATAATATCACAAGAAATTATACCTAATTTTATGTATTTTCAGTGTGGATTGAAACTCGAAGAATTGAAGAGCAGTTCCGAAACATCACTATGCTACAGAGTTGGAAAAGCGATATTAAAGTGTCACTGCGGTTTATGCGAGAACAGAAATAGGCAACAGATTTAAACTAATGTAACTGTAAAATAATTTATAACTCAATAAATGTTTTCTTGATATAAACGATATTTTATTTGCAAGGACCTTTCAGAGCAGGACCCAGGCCTGTAGGGATCTTTCCTATTTTATCAGAGTGTAAAGTGGTACTTATCGATCGCTTCATTCAAATAAACTATTGAAGCAAATGCCATGGAGTGATAAATAAATAGACAAACAGATCTAAAATTGTTGAGCTGCATAACTTCACACAGTTAGTACTAAAGAAAACAATGGATATTTCCGATACGCGTAACAAAACCTAACCTTAACACCTTTATCGCGATTATTCTAACTAATTACATCATCAATAGTTATTAGTGATCAATCGGCAAAACACAGTAAGCGTATTTATTGTGATTATTGAGCGCTTTTCCGATTTCTCGAGATGATTAAACATGTATTTTGGATCCTAGCATGTGTGTCCGTATGTGTTGCCCGGCAAATGAGGTTTACGCCAGTAGTGTCGCTTCAACAAGGGAATATTCAAGGGCTCGAAGATAATCGTGGGAACTATAGAAAATATCTAGGTATTCCTTACGGAACGTTCAAGGGAAGATTTGCGGTAAGTGTTATTGTTATATGATTTATGTTATGTAAATTGTATTTTCTCTGTGATTCTGGCTAGCTATATTGTACAATCTATATTTCTCATTTAATACTGGTACTTATGTTAGGCATTCCTAGAGGATGGCGTACTTATAAGAAGCGGATATTATATTATTCTAATTATATTTCTTGCTATTCCCAAATATTTTCATTTCTAAGATATGATTTTATGCTTTCACTCTCATGATTTAAAGGACTTCAGTGGTCAATCCCAGATTTAGGTACTAACATTTTAAAAGACATAACATACACATAATTTCATTTTATTATTTACATAAACATAACATAAACATAAACGTTCACGCCGAATATCCCCGAAGGGGTTGGCAGAGGTACTAATACTTCTGAACATCACGTGACTTTGTCACCTGGTGTTCAGAGTACCCACGTTTTGCATGGACAGTGTACTCACGTGATAGGGGGCAGGCCTATCGCCGTTTTGTTTATTATTTAAGAGGTATTAGGTATGAATATTAATATTTATTCAGTTTTTTACTATTTCATGACGTTTATATAAATAAAGTTAATGTAAACTAATGCATCTTGTTGTGATACATATTCCGTGCTCCAAAATTGAATGTGCACATTTTGGCAGTTAAATATTTAATTATGAAATAAAAAATCTCAGTTTACATTATGTCGTTATAGTTTTACCAAGTCGAATTTATGTATTTAACATTGGAATTGGTTAACAGGAATGTGGACCAGCTCCCACTTGGACCGGCACATTCAATGCTACGGAAAACCGGGTAACATGCCCTCAATACCACGAAAGACTTGGGATTCCATTAGGAGACGAGAACTGCTTCACTCTAAATATATTTACTCCGGGACAATTAAGTTACAAAAAACTTTTACCCGTCATGTTTTTTATCCATGGTGGAGGATATATGATGGGAAATAACAATGAATTGTTTTATAATCCAGAACCAATCGTCAGAAAAAATATTGTTGTTGTTACCATTAACTACCGTGTTGGCGCTTTTGGATTTTTGTGTTTGAGAATTAAAGGTGCCCCAGGCAATGTTGGACTAAAAGATCAATTAAGCGCATTGAAGTGGGTGAATGAAAATATTAAAATGTTTGGAGGAGACCCACAATCTGTCACTATGTTTGGCGAAGATGCTGGTTCTGCCTCAGTGAATTATTTTATTCTATCTAAGGAAGCTAAAGGATTATTTCATCGAGCAATCATGCAAAGCGGCACTGTTTTATCACCTTACGCTTTCGGCTACGACCCTGTCGAGAGAGCTTCTCTGGTTGCTGCGAAGATGGGCTACAACACGAAGAACCCTTATGAATTGGAAAGGATTTTCAAAAACGCTTCTATATCAGACATTGTACTGGCCAGTGTGGTGGATAAATCAATGAACCCAATTTCGACGTTCATATTTCGTCCCTGCGTCGAAAAACAAGTATCTGATGGTAAACCATTCCTCACCAAAACACCTAAGCAAATACTAGAATCTGATAACTATTATAAAATCCCAGTGATCATCGGTTACAATAACAAGGAAGGAATTTTCCATGTGAAAGACTACGAAAAGAGTTGGTACCAGGATCTTGATGAGCATTTTGAAGATGTTGTGCCCGATAACATATATTTTGCGAGCGACAACGATAAAGTGGAGATAGGGAGGCAAGCCAAAAACTTTTACTATGGAAACATTTCAGTAACAGAAGAAATGACTGATAGTTTAATTGACTTCTTTTCCGATGCTTGGTTCCATTACCCGTGTGTTGCTGTCGCAGAGTATTTTACACGCAGCAACAAAGCTACAGTTTTCACATATTATTTTCAATACGATTCAAAAAGAAATATCAGGAAAGAAACGTCCGACCTAGATAACCAGAAGGGTGCAGCCCACTCAGACGAATTGTTTTACTTATTTCAACCAGTGGTTACTACAATTTTGCCGAAGAGCAAAAAAGACGCTGCAATAATAGATCGTATGACTTCTTTATGGAGTAACCATGCAAGAACTGGGTAAGATCATCTAGTAAATATAGTTTTTTTTAACTCTTTTCTACTATTTTAAAACGAGTCAGTTTCATATCCTCCGAATATGACAGCAGCACTCCACTTTGCTAAACGCTTGTAAAGGTAAAGGTAAAGGACAGTGGTGGATATGGTTTCTACGTATATCTAAATAAGTCTGGGTACATCCATGAAACATATACACATAACAAAACTATACTACTCACGTAAAAGTTGAATCTAAATGAGATGGCAGATTTACATGAACAATCGAAAGCAATAAAAGGGCTGGAAACAAGTTTATCCCCGACCGTAACAAAGTAAAATGATAATTTTATCAGTGGTTCAATGCTGAGTAAAATGCTTTAATTTAGTCACGCAATCTTCATTCAAACCTGTCAAATCACTTTGTGGAAGTTTTTATTCCATTAGCAAAACCTATAAAATAATATTATGGAATATCCCTTGAACGTTAAGTTGAATGGGAATGTCCATTTCAGTCCATGAAATTGTGGCACCCTGGTACTTCAATCTAAAATAGGACCTTAATGATACCAAATTTTTATTTGTTAAACCTTGATAGAGATTGGATTGTACTTTTATAATGCGGTATATATTTTTCGTGTCATGACTCTATATATACCTATCGTCATAATTTAAATCTATAACGACTTTTTAGTGTGCTGCATTATGAATGCTTATAACTTTGTCCTTCAAGTTCAATGTCATAGTGGCTATGCCCCTAAACAAATGTTCTTCAATTTTCAGAGATCCATCATCATTAAGATCACCATCAATACCGATCAAATGGTACGCCAGTGAAAACGGGACACTCAGGTTTTTAGTGATAGACGAAAATATACAAATGACGTCTTTACCCAATCAACGAAGAATAGATTTTTGGAAAAGCATTTACTCCAAATATGGATATGCTTGATGTTAAGAAGCAAACAATCTGGAAATTTAGGCTTTAAATGTTTTAAACATATGTAATATCTCTTAACTAAACGAAAAAGTGGGGTTAGATGTAGAATGCCTACTTAACCTATTATACCTACTTGAACCAGATTAATTCAATCTCTAATGCGCCATGTATTAATTGAAGCATTTGTCTTGTCTTAAATAATACATAATGTTCAGTAAAATTTATTCGA